>JAVXUL010017449.1:0-12061 GCA_035590515.1 Trichilia minutiflora
CTTGAGATCACCTGTTCTCATACAGTAAGAACACATTGCCATCAAGCTTCTTTCACCAGGCGTGGCTAGCCCAGTGCGATATACACAAGTGAACGATGTGCCTCACTGTAGATAGCAGCCATGATGTCTCAGGTCGAAGGACTAGTGGTACACTAGTACGGCTGTGTGATGAATCATTGATTGCGGATAATCGCTCATGTGATTCATCACGTTTGGTCACGTTCAATAATACATTCTCAGATGTAATACCCATATTTATACTCTTGTGACATGAGACTTGTCATCCAACTATTAGCATCGAATACTAATTATTGATAGCAACAAAACATACCGATTATGCAATATCATTATCTTCAATGACATTACCTCAATCGAGAACATATTTAAATATATGTAATCATAGACTCTGTCCTCATATTTACAATATATTATAGATAAATCCTTAACACATAATATATTATAAAATATCATTTTGCATCATTACATTATTCATTGAGTTATAATTGAGAAAATACAAAACGATAGAGTTTTGTCATTTATAATTAATCGTAATTAATTTATAATTAATCATTTAAATATATTTACTATAGATAATATCTCTTATCCGTATAATATGATTGAATTTAGGATATATCTCTAACAATAATCAATAAATTAAAAAATTTTAACAAAATATTTATAATATTACTTAAAGAGTAATATTGGAGATCTCAATTGAGATCGATGATAGCATCTCTCACCAAATTATGTAGCGTACATGTTTATCGGGTTAGCTTTACTCTTAAAAAATTTAGTTTATGTCTCACTAATTATAGAATTATTTAATTTTTTTTTGTATATAAAAAAACCCAAACTTATCATTTCAAATCACCTATTAAACAATTAAAATAATTCACGATTTGAATTAATAGTTAATAATAGTGTAATAAAAATAATCAAACACTATCAAATCTTATAACAGATAAAAAAAACAATTATCTAACAAAAAAATAAAATAGATAAAACTTATAAAAAATTAATTTAATAACCTATTATTGAGACTTTTCTCGTAAATTATAGTACTTACTCATAGTTCCAAATCAAAATCGATACAATATGATATGAGCCAGTGATTTTCATAAAATTCAAGATTACCAACATAGGATTATTTCAAAATCTATGCCACAATAACCGCCACTGCGAAGCCGACAGCTTCTCTGTTCTTCTTTCCAACCTGGAATGGATAATTTGAAATTATCCCAAACATACCGTCGCTGTGACATAAAGATTACTTCATGTTTTGAAATAAATCATTTTGGAATATTTGTTCAGCCTTGTGAATGGGAATGGCTAAGCACGGCAAAAATAAAGTCCTCCCGGATTAATGTGCTGGGTCGGCCTAAAACAGACAAAATTGTCATATCATATTAAAACAACAACTCGGTGTAACCTTTGACGCACAGCTCGTAGGGGTCATGTCCGGCCCGTACCTAAACTAGCCCATAAACTCTAAAAATTATTATTTTAAAAATTTTATATTAAAAAATTAATTTAAATTAACTAAAACTTATTCAAAATAATAAATAATTTATTAGTTTTAAATAACAATATAAAAAATAAACTAAGTTAAAAATAATACTATATTTAATAAATTATAAATTCATAAAATTTATTTATTAAGTTAAAATTTTAACATTCAAATGATAATTAATAATAATATATTTATAATTATGAATAATTAAAATTTAGTTTATAGACAAATAAATAAATTATAATAACTAATTATATTTAAAATATAATTTATATTTTATAAGTATAATTTAAACGCTTAACCTAAGTGTTATAATAGATGATCATATTGATTATTGATTAATACCAATTTCATATAGAGTATAGTAATATAATATTACATTATTATATTTTATTAATTAAAAATAAAATATAATAATTTAATATAATATAATATTTAATATTTAATACATAATAAAAAATCGATAACTAATTATAATTTAATCAAATAATTTAATTTTAAATATTCATATTGATAATTAATTAATTGATATATAAAATTATAAATAGATATAAAATATTATATATTAATATAATATGATAATTAATATTATGTTCATTAATTCATACTAAACCATAAATCGTAAGTCATGAATAAACTATAATAATTTAATAGTATATTTAAAAATTAAATATAATAACAATATTATACTATCAATTAGATATCTAATTCATAAATTATAATAATGAATCATATTAATACATTATCATTATATATAAGTCATCGTTTTTTTTTTATTTTTAAAGAATTAATTCAATTTTATTAAGAAAGAGAAAATATATGATCTTATTAGAATATTATATACATATTATTCAATTATTTAAGCACATAATAAATAAATAAACCATCAAACAGATTTCAAAACACATAATATTAATTATTTATTTAATTAAATATGTAAAGAATAAATTAGACTCGTTTATAATGCATATACATAGAATGTTTGATTTAGTCACATTCTTACTAATTTTTCAATAAAATTAGTAATTAAATTGATAAAACAAAATTTATTTA
Source organism: Trichilia minutiflora (assembly GCA_035590515.1). Lineage (NCBI taxonomy): Eukaryota > Viridiplantae > Streptophyta > Magnoliopsida > Sapindales > Meliaceae > Trichilia > Trichilia minutiflora. Next base: position 2,564 of record JAVXUL010017449.1, read on the forward strand.
TTATTTAATTACACTGAATAAAAAATAAATTTAATCTAAATTTATATTTTTTTATATATTGTAAATATACATTAATTTTAGTTCATTATTATTATTAGAAATTGAATTTGTTATATTAATTAAAACCTTAGGGAGAATATAATTTTCATACATAAAATCTCAAAAAATAACTAAATTAGTTAAATTTTTATTTAAAAATATAAAAAAAAATATAATAATAATTAAATTTATTTTATGTGTATATATATATAAGTAATTGGCAAACGGGGCAGACTAGATCAGTCCATGAAAATAAAGTGCATAGATTATGCGTGGCATGGTCCGTGATGGTTCGGGCCCCGTCACGAACTCCTAACAAGTCGATCCACGTGTTTTAACCCCACAGTCTAACATGGCACAATACCGAACTGTGCTGAGTTTTCTTCTGCTTATCGGCCGGGGAGGTTAAGTGAGCCCAAAATATTTCAACTATACAACAAAACCATCGATTCCAGAACATTTTATCGGCATGGATACTAATATTTTTAAGTTCATTCCCTACTATTTCTCTCTGTGATTCTCTGATTAAATGTAAATACATTGACTGATTTTATTTATCTTCAAACGAAGTGATTATTCCATCACCTCATTTGTGTATGTGTAAAATCCTACAAACGTTTTACATTGCCACTACTTCTGCTACTAGCTCATCTATCAACAGTGTCTCCATTTCCTTACCTATTAAATCGACGTCGTCTACAATGTCCAGCCACTCCGACTCCCTTCCCAACACCTTCTCCCCGGCATCTTTACTCACTTTCTTTTGTTGGCTCATCAGAAACCTGTGCAGAGTTTTTTGAAGCCCCTTTTTGTTCCATTTAGACCGAATCCTTATCTCTGGCTTAACCCATGGGTGTGGATCCGTAAATTGCTGCTGCATTTCCAGGAGTTTAGCATTTATACAATCGAACATTAGCTTTCTTTCTGATCTTGACAAAGAAGTCAGATTACAATACTTCTTTTCAAGCTCTTCAAATACCGAAAGGTTAACAGGGCATTCCGGAGAATAGCATGTTGAGATGAATGTATCTGGGTTAACATCGTTGAATCCAGAGTCAATCAAAACATCAGCTACGTAACAATATTCCCAGTTCTCTTCAGCTTTTCCTATGCTCTTCTCATCTATGAACCCAACAGATCTTTCATCTGCATCTTCATCGCTTGAAACAAGCATAGTTCCCTCCATGTATGCCTCTGACTCTGACTTGAGTAGTTGAAGTTGCTTTCGAAGCTCTGGTAACATAAAAAGATCAAAAAAAAATTGAGAGCAAGGAACAAGGAGCTGGCAAAAAAATATTACAGTTTATCTGAGAACGTTTAAACATGATTGATTTTTTATAATCCAAAAAGCAGTCAAACACAATCCAAAACTGCAACATTTAAAGACAGCGTAGGGACGAAGATACTTGAATAAGTAGCAACTTGATTAAAGGATCCAGCGAATCCACACTAACTATTAAACAAACCTATGCTTTCTTTAGCGAGCCCCATTACTTGAATGGAGACAAAATGAGTTTTAGTATATTGGAAACAAGTCCGACATTATAAGTAAATCACATATCACATTCTATTTCCTTGCATGATCAAAGGCTAATAGTAATTGATAAGTGATGATTGCCTTAGTTAAGCAGCCAAAAAAAATGAAAATTATATATTTGAACTTCAATATAAAGAGCAGCAATGATTGTAATAAACATGAAATTGTATTTTACTTTGACATTTCTTCAATTAATTTCAATTGCTACATCTTTGAAAAAAGAAAATGGGTCAACATTCTAAACTGAACTCAGGAGATCAGACGCTCATTCACAAACATTAGTGGTACTTCGGAAATGGCTGTCATAAGCAACCATTTAGTAAAATGAGTAATTTAGCGAATAACTACCAAAAATTATTCTTTTTCATCAAAAGAAAAAAATCTATAATTTAGCAAACATTAGTGGTAGCTTCATCATCTTTTTCAGTAAGAGGACGACATAAGTGGAAGTTTATGACTATAAAACCTATGGAAATTGACATATTACCACCACAAATACTACTTCAAAGAATAAGTGAACTGATAGAATTTTAGTTTACCATGGAGATCAGCACTGATGCCCTCAAAGTATTCTGAACCACATGATAACTCATCTACAAAAGGAGCTTCCAAAATTGAAACCGGACTGGGCTGCTCAGCCTCCTTAGAGCTTGCTGGAGATTCTAGCTCAGATGTGGGTTGGTGTAAAGGAACTTCCTTAGAAGGTCCATCTGATGGTTCCTGGACCACAATAAAAGAATGAAAATAAACAAAAAAAAAATCTCTCATGAAAACATTGATAGAATATCTTAATAAAGAACAAATGGCATGCACATATTTACTAAGTTTGAAGGAGGTATCTTACAAGTATCTAATCAATTATGCTAAGCTAAGCATTTAAAGAGAGGGAGAGAAGACAAAGTTTCTTACTATTAATTGAATTAAGGGCATCCAAATACAAAAGAAAGGAATCTGATGTATTTATTATTTTACAAATCCACATTGTTAAAACTAGCATTGATGCACAAGCATACTAAAAGAGCAGAAACACGGGAACACAGCTGAAGGTCAATCAGAGGTTGCTGATATAAAAGCAAACTGTATATGACCATTCTGATTACTCACTATATGTATGAGTAGAGAAAAGACATCATGTGTCATGTAATTTGAAAGGAATAAACTACCACAACTTTTAAGATAAGTTTTACTGCATTAATAATTCGATTAACATAATGATCATTCTTAGAAATTGATTTGCAAACCTTTGAACTTAAAGCATTCAAGTCACCAGTAGACAAATTTCCATTTAGCAACAAAGGAGATGAGAATTCTGAACTACGCAATGAGGAAGGCATGGTTGTATTGTCATGTCCTGCATCCAACAAATTGTCAGAAACTAAATTTGTTTCTGTAACAACACTTGAGGATGACTCAGAAACCATAAAACTATCTTCAAATGGGTCATCCTCCTTGAAGATGCTCTCAACTTGGGGATGAGTGAAACGAGTATCTGGTGAGGTGTCATTGCTCTCCCTAGTTGTGCATTGTGAAGACAGATATTTCTTACGGCTGGATGCTGAAATTCTACAAGATGAACCCTCTCTCAGGCTGAAGTTTCTCTTCACTACCTTGCTTCTTTCTCGCTTTATGGTCTCCTTTGGTGTCATATAGCGGTCATCACAAAGAGTTTCATAGTACATGCTTGTTTTAGGACTTCCAAGTGTGGAAGAAGCTGGAACAGATCTTGATCTTGTTAGATTTTTAGTACAAGCACCCTTCCAACCATCCCTACTACTAATGCCCAAAGGTTGAACCCATTCTGCACGTCCACCATTGCCATCAAATTTTTCACTGAATCCTTCCCGACCAATCGTAGCATCCAAATTTGCAGGCTTCACTTCCCTGTCAGAGATAGCAAGCATTTCACCCAATGAGCTGCCCCTCCTAGTCACTCCTAATTCCTCAGACTTGTGAGACATTTTCCACCTCTCTGACAGTCTCTTCTTGGCCTCCCTACTCACAGATGATTCGGAAGAACGGGATGATGAAGACCTGGATCTGTAATGCCCGACAAAACCATCTTTGGAAGTCATTGATTTCACATCTAGTTCATTTAGAGATTCATTTGCAGACAAATTACTTGGACTATTATCCCCTGCATATCCTTTAAATCCAGAATCTGAAAACTTCATGGGACCACTGCTTAAACTATTTCTCATCCGCTTAGTGATTTCCTTGGCTATTTCTCTTGATTCTCTAGACTTATGTCTTGAAATCCCTACATCATCAGGAATGTTTCTTTTCTCCCATGTTTCTGTCTCCCTATGTTTTATGCCTGGAAGTTCCCTGTGCTTCCTACAATCTGATGGATATGCAAGAGAAGAACAAGGTGATGAAACAATCCTTGTAGCAGCCTTCACCTTTCCAAGGTTTGGTTTCAGAACAACAATTCTTGTAGGCATAATAGAAGAGTCTTCTTTCCTTTCTAATTGAATGTTTGATGGTTTATTCAGACTCTGAGCAGCATGCCCTCCGTAAGAGTTACTAGGAAGACTATCAAGATGTTTCTGAGAAGATGTACAGTGTTTCTTCGATTGAGATTCTTTCTCTGCTTTCCAACCCATATCACTGATTTCATGGTTCCTAGCATGTAACGGTGTCAATGCTGATATATGACCACAATGGGACTGGGGAGAGGCCCTAAGATCATGCAGATGCTTTGTAAACAATGAATCTGGTTGTTGAAGAAATTTCAACAGAAGATCCTTGTTGGAGTCAAGCACCTCAAGTGTATCATGGAATTCCTTTGAATCCTTAAGCCTTTCGTCAGTTGAAAGACGCTTTGCGTCCATGAATTTTTGCCTTATAAAGACCATCTCAGCCTCAGTAAGCTTTGAGTTTGTACTCTTCTGTAATGGATTGCTACCAGTCTCCATCTTTGATGCATCTAGAACTTCAAATACATCTTTAAATTCTTGCTCATCCTTTGAGCTCTTCCTAAAAGATCGGCGACCAGAAGATGTGACACTTCTTTGAGCTCTCCCTGTTGACGATTTCCTATGTTGATAATTCTCAGCAGATCTTTTATGTTGTTTATGAATAGTATGCATAGGTGGAAACCCATCAAGACCCATCAATCGAGCAATAACACTAGGTGATCTTCTCTTGGATTCAGTTTCTCTTGACATCTCTTCTGCTAACAACTTCTTCATTGGTATTCTAACCGGTTCTTTTGAAGATCTCCACCCCATTCAAACGTCAACTACAAGGACCAAATACATTTGTTTTAACTTTGCTTCATTTCTTTATATAATATAAAGAGATACTTCGTAAAAGAAAAATATAATAGAAGCTGAAGTAGCAAAACAGGATTGTTTATCACTTCATTTTGTAAAGGAAGAAGAGAAAATGAAATGCAATTCCTATCAACAATGTTAGTATGTATTCCAGGATTAAATAAAGGGAAAAGACTGAATTATACAGTTTCCAGAAAAAGTCTAAAATTCACTCATCCAATCCAAGAAACAAATGAAGAATACTCGCAACTACAAAATGCAATACAAACCTTGAATAATAAAATTTTCCATCAAGCTTTTATTAAAAAAAAAAATGAAAAATTTGCATTTCAATAAAAAAAAATAAAAATATGAAGAAGTAACCATATATATGAACATATAAGACTTCCAAGACATAACAGTGGCCAACCACAGCAATTATATCTCATCATGATCCTAGAATTTATTAAAGGAACAAACCAAATCATGCTGATGCCACTACAAAAAAGTCAAGAAGCAGTCAAAAAACATACTTTACCAAAAGTAGAAGCGAAGCCAGAACACAAACTTAGCTGTCGACCTAGACATTGCACATAACTGCAAGATAAAGCCAGAAAAGGAGGGAAAAAACTGTTTGGTTGCATAAAAATTCAAGAAGTAAATCGAAACAAGAGATTGTAATTTTGAATATCTCAGACCAAATTTTACAGAATCCATCACCGAGTTCAGCTAAAAATTGAACATTTTTGCATTTTTTTGTACCAATTTCTGATCAAACAGAGAGAGGAAAGTGCTCCATTTTCTGGTCTGGGTAAATGTAGTTAAAAAGAAAATTAAGAGAAAAAAGAACGAAAACCAAAACATCTTTAAAGCCTTCCGAGCCAAGTTCTACCATAATTTTTTCCACAAACGAAAAGAAAGTGAAAAAAGAAAGACAAAAAAAGGAAAGAAAGAACGTTTTGAAAATACCTTGTTTTCCTTCCTCCTCGGTTCTCTCGGGAACCAAAAAGGATAATTGAAAACAAAAGAAAAGAACTAACCTTCTCTGATTCAGATCACGAGAAGCCAAGCAAATCACCAGTACAGATCGTAATCTTGGACCTCCTTCTCTGAAACGTCTCCATTTTATTGACTCATTAAAAAAATATCAAGAAATACTCGAAGATCTTATTTTTTTAAAAAAAAAAAAGCGTAATGCATGAGAAATCCAGATCGACAATCACGGAACAAAATAAGCTGAGACAAGAAGGATCCAAGAAGATGGTGCATTGTATAATTAATTTCAGCTAATTTTCCAAAGAACACAAAATCCAAATCTCCATTTCCAGATCTTGAAAGATAAAGAGAGAGTAGAGCCAGTGCTTGTAGTTAGCTCTGCAGAGTCCAACACAGAGAGAAGGAGCAGTGTATGATAAAGAAGGTTCCGTTAGAACAGAAGATATGCAAAATGTAAATGTGTTCGGTGTGAGAGAAAGAGAGAAAGAAAGAAAGAAAGGAAGTGTGGAGGGTGTTTGCGGGCTTGTATTTGAACTTTCAAATACCGATAGGCTGACACAGAACTGAAGGCACTGCGCGGGCAAGTGGTATGTAGTAGTCCAATCCCATGAGACCTTGCCTTATACTACACGTGTCCATTTCTTAGGATGTGACGTCACGTCTTCACCCGTATTTGGTATTTTGGGTAAGCCTTATTTTTTGTGCCTTATTTTTGTTTGGTAAATCTTTTCCTTTTTCTTTTAATTAACTACACTCTAAGATTTCAATTTTCTCGCTCCCCATCTTCCGCTTAAAAAATGGAAAATTAATTAATATAATTAAAAATAAAATAAAATTCAATAAGTATGTTGGTTGTAATTTGTGATTTTGTATTTTTTATTTGTGTATTTCTTTTATTATAATCTCTAATTTTTGTTGTCTTTAATTGAACATTATGATAAAAATTTAGAAATTATAATTAAAAAAATTAACCTTATGTATGTAGTACAAGATTAGTTAGTTCTCTTCCCATTTTTCGGTCTTTAAAGGCAAGAATAGGTACGTATCATCAATGTATAAACTCAAGCTAAATGGGCAAATAATATTTACTTTTTGAGCAAAATCACAAAATGGGTATTTTTATGTTTTGTGTTGGCCTCTATCGTCATATTCTATTTAAAAAATATTAACAAGATTAATGATTTAACTATCATACCCTTGAAAACTCTAAAACAAGTAATTTACTCCATAAATTTATTTCATTTCATTGATATAGGAATCAAACCATTCATCTTATTAATAAATTTTTTAACAAAATTTAACGATTAGTCGATTAAGACTACTCACCTTAAAATTACATTACAAACTATATTGATATTTATAAATTTTTAATATTCAAAGTATTTCTTAATTATTTACCCAACTTAAGACAATATTTGATACAATAAGTGTTTCAACCAAACTCAAAATTTTAAAATGTGTTGTTGAAAATTAGAGATAATAATTCAGATCACGAGTTAATTATTAAATACGAATTCGATGAGATTAAAAAGATTTAAATAATAAACAAATCGAATTCAAATTTGATTTTTCGAATTCATTTATTCATTTAAAATATGATTAGTAAGTACAAATTTTAATTTAACTTCTATTAATTTGATTATATTTCATTTTTAGGTTATAATATTAATTTGATATATTTTACGAATTTATAATATTAATTTTTTGTTTATGAAGTAAAACATATTTATTTTATTTTATTTATAATTATATATAAACAAATAATCATATTTAAAAAAAATAATTATATCTAAACAAATTAATTCGTATTAATTTAAATAAATTAAATTCAAAATGACTCAAATTCTATTTATTTATTCGAATTTAGCACCTTTTCCTAAAATTGTTTGGCCTTTGAGAAGATAACTTGTTATTGATGTGTCAAAATGCATTTTGCTTTGCTTGTTATCACTAATCCTTTCCTAATTTGATTTCTATAATCAATTTCAATTAATGCAGTTATAATCTCAATTATTGCCTCTCTTTTTCATATTAACAATTGTTATAGGTTGCGTTTACAAGTGAATAAGAGGAAATGTTTGCCTTTCTTTAGACTTTTAATTAAATTGATTGCAAAGATTTCCACAGGAAAGATAAGATAATGACATAGACCAAACAAAGCTTACAAAAAAATGTATAAATATTTAGGCACTACCAATAGCTAGGTAGGTATAGCTTGAACTAATGAGTTGATGTAAATGCAATTACTTAATTTACTGAATAATTGAATTAGTATTAATTAATTTGATTTAAATTGATGAGATATAATAAATGGAAAATACTCTTATAAGACAGTTTTACATGTAAATAACCTTTGCCTTTACCTTTACCTTTTACCATGCGTAATAAAAAGAATGTGAATTCATCCATTGTAATATTGCATGATCATTATTACACTAAAGTTTGTAAATGAAGCAAGTTTCATTTAAAGCAATAATTGGGTATTGTGTTGTTTTAATTAATTTTTATTTTTTGCATTATGTTTCTTTTGCCTCAATTGAAATGCCGCTCCACTCCCAAGATATACTCAAAAAGGAACCAAGTCACCCAACCTATCTAGTGTCTACGAATAATATATAATGCAGTGTTAGTTGCTCTCTTTTGACTTGGTTCACTTTGCATGATTGATAATGGTATTGTTATTCCACTCCGATTTCAGCTATGTTACATTAGTGTCATATTATTTATTATTGAACCAATTGGACACTCAGCCAAATTAAAATATACTTAAATTTATGATGTGTGTTTTTTAACTTTAATAAGTAATTAATTTAAGTATAATTAGACTAAATAGTTGATCGGTTGAATATTTATTATTAATGCTTGTTTTGGCATTGTTTGTGGTAATTTTTAAGTCATATTATAAGATAAAACTTTTAAATGTAAAATTTAATATATAAATATATAAATTTTATTAAAAATTAATATTATCAATTTTTTTTTTTAACTTGACTTGTAAAATACAACAAAATTATTATAATTTCAAAAGAACCATAAATACGAGAGTGAATGACTACATACCATCAAGGAAAACAGTAAGAAAAAATGAGGGTGAAAAAAGATTTTTTTTTATAATAAAAAAGAAAAAGATATAAATTATTGAACGCATTCCTTGTTTATAGGGAGAACGAGTCTTACACCAACCCAGCTACAAGCTAAGTTCTATCTATTCATCTATTTATAGACATTAATAAACTTTCATTAAATATATATATATATATATACACACAATTCAAGCAGTTGTTTTGATTATGGGATATCATTGAAAATTAAGAGTCGGTTATCAAAATATTTCTTCCAATTATTTTTCTTTTTGTGTTTGTCAAATGGGTTAATCATTCTTTTCCTATTTTTTTTTTTTTTTGATACGAGAAAACCCCGCTTGTCAGTCAACGTCCCGGGATTTTCTTGTCCCGGGATTTTCCACGAGGGATCCAGGTCCTCGACTACCCTAAAGCAGCGTCACTGGGACGGGACCCAAGCCTAAGCCAAAAAGCGTCCCGTGATACCCTACGACAGACAAGTACCCAACGACAAACGGTACCAAACAAACGGGTAAAACCCCGGCTGCCCCAGACTCTTACAAAGTTTGCAGCTGGTGGGAGTCGAATACGGGACCGCATGCCTCCCCTC
>JAVXUL010017480.1:0-12060 GCA_035590515.1 Trichilia minutiflora
AGATGAAAATGACCATGTTGCCCCTAAGGTGATACATGTGTGCAATTTATTGTTAATTATATATTTAACTTTGATAATTTTGATTATCAAACATATTGAAATATGATTTTAATATAAAATGACAAAATGTAAATTAAAGTGTCTAATTTAGATGAAAATAATCATTTTATCCTTATGTGCAAATGTGATCAAGGGCATTATGGTAATTATATCATAATTATGGATTTTATTTAAACTGTTATCTTAATTAATTTGTTAATTAATTTGGCCATTAAATCAAGTATTTAAGTGTTAAATATTCAAATAAAAATAGATGAATATTAATAGTTAATATTTTAACACTTGTCATGTTATTATTGGATAATAATTTGATTTTGTATTTTAATTCCATTGGTCCAAATATATGGTTGCATACATTAAACATAAGAGATTCTGTATCACATCTTTTCTATTTATTTAATATATTTATAAGATAAATACAAATTAAAATAAATGAAAAATAAAATATAAATATAAATATTTTGAATTATTTTAAAAAAGAAATTAGTTAATTTCTATTTCTCTCTCTCATAAAAATCGGCCAAGCTTAGGGAAGAAGAAGAGGATGGTGTAAAGTGAAGAGGAGCTATATTTCTTGCTCTTAGTTTCATCAAAAATTCATCCTTGCAAAGAGAGCATCAAAAGCCCTAAGATTTGTCATCATGATTCCTCTTGGTTTCCATGTTTTGTAGCCTAGGGTTTTGGATGAAAAACTTATATTTCAAGCATGATTTAGACCATAGAACCTTCATTACTACTCTCAAAACCCTAGATTTTGGACATAATCTAATTTAACATGTTTAAGTACGCTTGCTATTAAGAAAAACTGAGAATGATTATATGGCAACTGCGAGAGCTCCTTATTTATGGTAGATGAAAATAATGATTTTATGATACTTATAATGATTTTTGTGTGTTTTGTGGCATGTTTATAAGTTTATATAATTGAGGGGGGAGGTCAACTTGAATTGATTTCATAAATCATAATTTTCTTGTTTTTAACATCAATTTTGATGATGAGATATGTATAATTACATATGTGTTATGACTTTAGAAATGTGAATATGGCTATGAGCCAATGTTTTCATTTTGTTATTAGCATGGCCTTGAGCATCAGCTTTCTTAGATTTGGCCTTGTGTGTTATAGCTTTGATTAGTTTTGGGCTTTGAATTATTTTTCTTGAATTAAGTCGTATGAACCAGTATTAATTATAGTACTCGATGGGATACCGATTGTCTAATGTGTGAAAATCCAATAAACTATCGAGTATTCGATATAATGACATCTAGCATACTATTGTCTTTTAGCTCTATAAGATGAGGGTTTTTCTAGAGATAGAAATCTAATAGGCTATAAGATAGTTCTACGAGGTAAGGATTGTCCTATAGAGAGAAATCTAATAGATCACAGAGCAGGTTATACCTTTATTTTGAGATTTTATACTTGAAAATTTTATATTGAGATGAGAATTTACATCTGTATGTCATATGAGGCTTGGTGACCTAGTTTAAAATAAGGAGTTTTAATATGTTATTCGTTTTCTTCTTCACTTATTGAGTATTTTTCAATACTTACCCTTTTTTTTTTCACAGTTCACGTTAAGGTTTTTAAGTGGGAGGTACTATTGATTTTTGTAAAGATTTGATTGTATTATTCAAGTACTCGACTTAGATGAATCTAAACATAAAAATTAATCCACTGAGATTAAACATTATTTGTATTATATAAACTGTTTCATATATTTTCTTTTATTGGATCAAGGATGTATTTAGAATGATTTTCACTTCAGTTTTAATTGTATAGAAATCAGCTAATGGTTTGAATTTGATTTTGTTTTATAGATGAATTGAGACCTTTGGAAAAGATTAGAATTGTTATATTATTGCAATTATTTTCAAAACAGGTTTTAAATTGCCTTGTGTATCCTTTATTAATGAGCAAGTGCTGTTCATTAATAACAAAAATTTTGGCTTTAAGCTAATCAAGTGCCTATTGGCTACCATTCAGGCATATGCAATCATGAGAACTTGTTTGGTAATAACAAGAATGTCTTACAACCTCCCCCAAGGTATTCTAATCTTTAAGTAAAAAAAAAGCCATCCATCAAAGGTTTTTTGGAGACATTTATTTTTGAGATAAGAAATCAATTTTAGCAAACTGATTCTCTGATGGATAGCATAAAAACTCATATAAGTAATATAAGGGCTTTGATAGTTTCAACAAAAAGAAAAATTTTCTAGTGATATAAAGGTCAACATTAAAGAGCAATGCAAGGTAATTATGTTGAGAACCAAGAAAGAAGTTGATATGTAATCAAGAGAAAAAGCAAAAAAATTGAGACAAGATAAAGTAGCAATTGAGAAACCAAAAATTGATGAGAATCCAAAAGAAGTAGTAGAGAAACTAATAGAATTAGAGAGAAAGCCTAAAATTACTTTTCCAAATAATCCCACTTATTAGATCAATACCATTACCTTTTCCTCAATGATTCTAAAAGAATAAGTTGGTTGTTTAGTTTAAGAAATTCCTCTATATTTTCAAAAAATATCACATAAACATCCCATTTACTGAAGCTTTAGAAGAAATGCTCAATTATTTGAAGTTTATAAAGAAAATTCTATCTAATAAGAGAAAACTAGAGGAGTTTAAAATGGTGAATCTAACAAAAGAATGTTGTGCTATTCTGCAAAAAAAGTTGCCCCATAAATTGAAGGATTTAAAAAGTTTTACTATCATGTATACTATTAACAACACATTTTTCAAGAAGGAGCTTTGTGATTTAAGTGTTGATGTAAATTTGATGCCATTATCAGTGTTAAGAAAATTAAGAATAGGCAAAGTCAAATCAACCATGGTTATATTGTAACTTATAGATACATTAATCACCTACATTTGAAAAATAATTGAAGATGTGTTAATTAAAGTGGATAAGTTTATTCTCCTAGTTGGTTTCCTTGTGATTGACATGAAAAAAGATGGTAATGTTAGTCTTATTTTTCGTTGGCTATTTTTGGCTACTGAAGATGTTAGTGTATGCCTTATAAATTATTCATATTGTTAGTTTTAAGACTTATAAATATTACAATATTTTATAATCAATAAAAAGAAAGAGGTTTTTATTCATATATATATATATTGCTTCCTTTATTACTTTATGCTATACAATAAAGTATGTATGTGGATTGTTCAGATAATTTATTTAATCGTTAAATACAATTATCAAATACGTTCTCTATAGAAGTGGTATATTTAGGCATTAATATCCATAGTAAGCTTGCTAAATATATCCTATGAATATCATAAGATGGAATTAGTGAGGGTGACAAAAAAAGTCATGTCACAAGGGCATTAGTATAAATTTATAGTTAGAAAACTATTGATTGAACATGATCAAAAGAAGATGAATTACATGATATACATATAGTCAATTATTTGTTATAAGATTGTACTAGTGTGAGATGTGATCCTTTGACCTGAGACATCAAAGTAGAATCTTACATGAATACATATAGTTCATATAGTATATAAGTACAAGACTAATCACGTCTTGTATGATGAAGCAGGTTTGGTTATTCGTTATTCATATGAAGATTCGGATGACAGTCGAGATAGAATCTGTTAGCTCGTTCGATAGAATTAAGTAATTCCGCTAGCTCTATCTAGGTTCGAATTCTTAGAAAAATATTATAAATATCTGAAACCAAGCTTTCATCAAAGCAAAATAAAATATCACATGCAAAGTTTATGAGGGCAAGTTCAAGATATATTGATCGATAATTTGTAAAATATCAAATTTAGGATTTTGACATCCCATTAACCCTAATATAATTAGGATTAGACAACAGAAAGATATTTTATGAATAAGGTTTGATGAATAAATTATGTTATTGTAGATTAGGGATTATGATGTATTGCTAGATGCCAACGATAGTCATTGAGTTCTAAAATATTCGATGATAACTCATGGCTAATCCTTTTTGGACCTTCATGGTCGCACCAATATTCTTTAAGCCTTCGGAAGTTATACAGGAGAGAGAAAAATTATTTAGAGAAAGCTAGCATCTTAGAAAATAATTTAATAAGCCAAGAAAAATATATATGTATATATAAGTGTTACATAGATATATGTATTTATAATTCTTTAAAGAATTAAAGAATTGTGATAATTATGTATATATATATATATATAATTTATGAAAAATTAAATATATTTCATTGTCATTTTGATTATTATCAATGGGTATATTTGTAATTAGAGCTAATGATGTAAAAGTCAAATATTTATTCTTTGTTAATTGTTTATTAAATTAAATGGATAATCATTTAATTTTAATGCTTAAAAATCTTTTATTTTGGTAATTTTTCATTGGTCCATTTGTTCCAATTTTGATTAGTTACTTTGATGGATAATTTTCCATTAATAAAAATGGAAAATTGAATTAAAAACATCTCTCTCTCCTTGGCAAAATTCGTCCACCATAGAAACCAAGAGAAAAAAATTGGTTTCTCTTAAAATTTCAAAAAGAAAAAGGTTTTCTCAAGCTTCCAAAGGCCTAAAGGGTGTAGATTGAAAAGGTTGGATACTTTTCCCACTTGATTTCATCAAAACTAAGGGCTTTGGATTAGGTAAAAATTCAAAAACCCTTTTCTTAGGTGCTAAATATGAGTCTGTAGCTTGAATATGCATATAATAAGATCATAGATTCCTTTGAGAGGAGTTTTAATTGATGTATAGAAGGGTAAACTCACCTTGTAAGTCAACCAAGATGAGGTGAAGTTTAACATCTATAATTCTATATAACATCCAAAAGAGAAAATCACTTACAACTGATTAGAAGCGATTAAGAGTTATAATACTAATGCAATTCATAAAAGTGGTCTGAATAACTCGCTTAAATCTTGTTTGGTTGGAAGTTTTATAGATGATGACCTCTCAGACCAAAATATTAAATTTGCAAGGGGCGAAGAATATAACGGCATGACCAAAAACGTGTTGATTATCCATTTAACTAGGACAACAAGTTTTGTTCAACAATTCTCAGTTGAAGTTAATTTCAAGAAAATTAGGGTCAAAATAGTATGGCCTATTTGTGGTGAAGAAGGTGTTTTGCCTTAGTGCCATAAAAATCAAAGCTACTAAGAAACGAATACTCCACATCAATAAAAAAAGGGGTTGAATCATTATTTTTAGGTAAAGATAAAAAGAAAGCCTTGGTTTCGTTTGAGGGTTTGCCTTGAAGATCTGTCTTTATGTTTGGGTAAAGACATTAAACTTAATGTTTGTTGGAAGGCAACTTAACGATTTATGTATGCTTATGTTGATTTTATATTTCATTGTGGTTTTTCATGATAAATTGGTGTTTAAATTATGTTTTTATTGTTTTTAAGTTCAAGTATGTCAAGAGAAAAAAGGGCAAACAAGCCCATTTTGTACAAAAAACATCCAATGATAACAACAACAACAATTTAGGAGGCGAGACTTGCTCTTTTCTCTCAGGTATGATTCTTTTTTTTTTCTTGTACTATATATCTATTTCAAGTATTGTAGACAATGCTCTATTTCAGTTTGGGGAGAATTTATACATCAATTATTGTTACTAAATGTTTAGATTTTTGGCTGCTTTATTGAAAATTTAAACTTTATTATTTAGGACATCTTTTACATTGTGTTAGTATTTTTATATGTTGTTTTTGAGTGATTGCATGTGTGATTGATTACGTGTAGATGTCAATGAGAGTTTTTGATAAGGTGATTGAAATACAAGTCCTTTGTATTGATGTTGAGCTTAGATTAGATGAGGTTAAATATAAAATACACCCATCCATACAGAGTTCGATTCTAGAAGTATCAGGTCAAAGGATTACGTCGCACACTATTATAATCTATCGATGAATCATTGACTACATGCATACTATATGATTTATCGATATTCGGTCCTGTTCAATAAATAGTTTACCAACTATAAATCCACACTAATGCCCTGATGACAATACTCATATTGTCAGCCTACATATATTATCATATAATCTCATTAGGCGGTAACCAGTGTGCCTACTGTGTGATATAGTTGCCCAATCAACACCACGTATGTAGGGAACGATTTGATATTTTATTTAATAATTAAATAAAATTATATGGACAATTTACATACATTCAATATTCATGTGCATGAAAAATAAAAGAAGCAGCTAATGTATGTAAATAAAGAACAATTTCTTTTATTAATAAATAATAGGTTTATACAAGATCAAAAGCCCTGAAACCGACAACCCGAATGGTTTCTAAGGCATATACACTAACACCGGTTACATGAATAGGTTCAGTAATTCACCTCAAGGGCTCATCTTTTCTTTGCTTATCTCCTCCATCATCTTTCTTACCAAGGACTTGACGTCTCTGTCCTTGTTGTCAATCCCTCGATCCCCCTCATGACACAGGTTCCCTTGTCCAAATACCTCATGTTCCCTCCTCCGCCTCTGCTCCAAAAGTATTCTTATATCACTCGAAAGTGGGCTGGTATTGTTTGGTATCTCTTGGACTATGTTTGGACTCCTGAAAACTCTTGTAGACCCGGGGTAATACATTTCCCGAGTAACGGGGGGTATATAGGCATCTTTAACCCCCACTCTCTTCAAATAGGGTTCCTCTACAGCCTTATTTTTCCCCTTCTCTACAGCTGTATACCTTTTCATCTTAGGTTTTCTTTTGACTCCTTCCTCATCTCTCACCACGACTTTTGATCGAGGGAAGCTACTCTCCACAGTCTCGTCTGGTACCCTTGTACCCTGCATATTAGCCTGTATCATCTTTTTCATCTCTGACACTTCTTTGATCAATATCTGGCGATCTTTTTTTGCATGTCACTGTTCACTATCTTGAAGTAACTGCAATAATCGGGTCATCTCTTCAGTTTTCCTTGTATGGTCTGATCTACGTGCATGCACCTTAGCAGCGTTTGATCGGGGACTCCCATGCTCCGTGATCTCATGCAAGACATTATCAGCCCCTTCTGTAATAGCAGTAGCTTCCACAGAGCATTCTTCTGTGTTCCTACGTTCTGATACATGCCTCCTAGTCGAGTAACCCCTAACGTTGGTCATCTTTATTGTAAATAACTTGTTTGTTAGCCTTTTTTTTTGTTTTCCCATAAACAACGCCAAATGTTGATGCAAAAAGTTGGTGTCATCCTTAACCTCGAGCACCAGCTGGTCTTCTCCTATTATTTTTTAACCCAGAACTGCAAAATAATAGAAACCTCAAGGGTAAAGTCGATTTCCCAGCAAAAATCCTTTGATGCTTAAGTCAGAGAGAGTTTTACTTTGTGTGTGAGAGTTAGTGTATGAAAGTATAGAATGTTCTTTTCTAAAAATAATAAAAAATGTAACGTACCTCCCATGATTTCTGGATGCTGTATATTAGAAGCATAGAATTTCCTACCTTTGAACACGTGTTATTGTATGGCTAATATGCCTAAGACAGCCTGCTACAGAAATCAGGGGGGTATGAAAAACTGTGATACTGTTCCTGCCACATCAACCCCAAGACCTTGAGTATACGTTCCTCTGTGTAAAGCCTCTAGTTCTCCTGAGAATAAAGTCTCCTAGTTCTCGGGACTCCCTTATGCAATGGGCTATGGCTTTGATGACACCAGGCTATAACGTCGTGGAAGCTTGTATACTTTGGGTGCCCGTAAGCCCCTACCATTTTATGTGGATCATATCATTCTAACTCCTCGAGATCGATCCCAAATGGCCTATTATTGAAGACCTTTTGCCTGAGTGTGGATCAACCGTGAATAACTCGAAAGAAACCCTTGACCAATAGCCTCAGACAAATTACTCGAGACAATCTCATTATCTCCTGTATGGTGTAGATGGCTTTCGAGACGACATCGTATCAAGGGGTCTACTCAGGGGATAATATGTCTATATGATGAGCCTGGACAAGGGCTTGGAGATGGGCCTGGGCCCGTGGGCTGGGCCTTAACGAAATATCTAAACACTGCCTATTTAAGAAAGGGCATTGGGCTAGCCTAACTAGTTTCAAACACCAATAACTGTCAAGTGAGATGTAAGAATCTAGAGGTTAATTGATCATATCTTGTAATGAGTTACAAATAGAAATGTGTTTCTAACTTATTGAGCTTATATTATCAATAATTGTCAGGTGAGGTTTATAGGTTTGATTAAAACTTGATCATCAACTAAAACTAGTAATAAAATTTTGATTGTATTCATTAAAGGAGTACTATTTTAAACAGAGTAGTGGGAGCTCTATTTAGTTTAAAGTTCAAAAGTGAATAGATTGATATATACATTAGTCTTTCTGCACTTTCCAATTGATCAAGTGATATCCATTTGATGGATTATAATTTCTTTAAAAAATCCTCAATAATTGTAAAATTACTGGATCTGGCTTTAGGGTTTGGTAATGGAATCACATAATTATTCTAGATTCTGAATAACTTGGTTATATAGTTAGCCAACTAATGTCCTAAACCCTTTTAATTATGTTTCATCAGAAAAGAGAGAGACTTTCTAGAAATGAATGGATAATAATCTTAAAATAAGATTATATATCTTGGTGTCGATGAGTGTTGACTCATGGGCGCGAAGAAAAGATACAGAAGATGTCTCAGAAATTTTTCTCTCTTTTTGGAAATATTTAGGAAGAGTTGAAATAATAGGCGGTATGAGTTATCGACTGTCCTGTTTGCTATTAGATAGAGTTAGAGAATAACACAGGAGTCCCATCTTATGAAGATGATTTACCTAATAAGGTAACTTGATGCCTTAGGGTGTTCTATAGACTTCATGTTAAAAATGGATCTGATCATTTAATAATTCCCATCTGTCTTCGACTAGTTTGTTACCAATTATCATTTGAACAAACTGAAGCCATCTCTTCCTAAATAGATGAAGGAAATATGTTCCTAATTAAATAAAAAGGGTATGGGAAAGGGTAAATTGGTTACTAGAAATCAAGCCAATAATGAGTGTCATCATTACAAAAAGCTTAGCCATTGAAAGAGGAATTGTTCTTTATACCTAAAGAGACTAAAATAGAAGAGAGCGTATGAATGTTTTCTAGGCATGTTAAAGAAACTAAAATAAATATTATTTCAGATTATTATTCTTGGAATATTGATTCATATGCCATCTTACATATTTGTATATTATTACAATACCTTTACAGTAATAGTTACTGAATAAAGTTATAGTGACACTGAAGATGACGAATGGAGCAACTATTACTTCTATGTATTTAAGGACCTACAGACTCAATTTAGCATCAGGCTATGTTTTGTATTTTACAAAACTAAGTGTTTTGATACTGTCAATAGAAATATTTTATCTGTTAGTTAAATGTATAAACGAGCTTACACTTTTAAGTTTGATAGATAGAAATATTATATTTATTTGAGAAATAGATTGATTGGCACTAGTTTGAATTAATTCAAGATTATTTGGCCTCATCAATTAGGTCATGTTGGGTTTTGATGGACTTAATTGTCCATTGGGTTCTGAACCTTACTTGATTTATGAATCCTGTATTCAAGATAAAATAACCAAATTATCCTTTGATGGTCAAGGGCAATGAGCCAATGAAATTCTTGAATTGATACATATTGATGTATATGGTCCATTTAGTGAAATGGCCATAAAAACTTTCTCATACTTTATAACTTTTACTGATGATTAGTCATGAAATGGTTATATGTACTTATTGAAGTACAACTCTAAATTATTTGAAAGGGTTAAATAATTCAAAGTTGAAGTAGAGAAACTAATGAGAAAGAGTATTAAAATTATACGATTTGATCATAATAGTTACTACTTGAGTACTGAATTTCTAGATTTTCTTATAATAAACGATATAATATCTCAGTTAACTCTTTAGTATACATTACAGTATAAAAGTGTATAAGAATGGAGGAATCGCATTTTACTTGATATGGTATGGTTAATGAGCTTCACTTACTTACTTTTATAACTTTAGGGCTATGGCCTAAATACTATAATGTACATCTTGAACAGGATTTCGTCCAAATCTATTCCTAGCACACCATATGAGATATGGTATGGAAAGTTTTCAATCTTTAATCATATAAAGTTTTGGGATTGTCCAGCTTATGTTTAAAGTGCTAAATCTGAGTAGTTGGATATGAAGTTTGAAAAAAGTTGATTCATCGAATATCTTAAAGATAGTTTGGGATATTATTTCTACTTTCATGATGATCAAAGAAGTTTGATCAGAAGATACGCATAGTTTCTTGAGACCCAGTTCATTGAGGAAATTGGTGTAAGTAGAATGATCAAGCTTTCAAAAGAGTTTGAAGAGCTTGATGATAATCAACCCAAGTTGATTGAACCTGTTGATGTAAATGAACCTATTCATATAGATGAACTTGTTTGTTTTAATTCTCAACTTTCTGTAGACTATCCTCTTTATAACTTTACTAGGATATCAAGTCTTTTGTATAAATGCTTCTTCCTATCTTACGATGATTTTGAATCATGTATGATAGGAGAAGATGTGCAAAAGAAAAATCTTAGAAAGTATAAAGAGATGATATTAGATATCGATTTTGGAATATGACTTGAGGCCATGTAATTCGAATTGGACTTTATGTATACTACTCAAGTATGATCACTTGTTAATACACTAGAAGAAATTGGTCCTATAGAAAAATTATTCCACGAGTTGTTATACTAAAGCTTATTTGAATATTACTTACTACTACAGCTTATAATGATTACTGGATAGTTATAAGATATGTAAGTTGTATAGATCTATATGTAGATTAGAGTAAGCTTCCAGAATTTGGTACTATGATTCGTTGATGCAGTCAAATTGTTTGATTTCATCAAGAATTAGGATGGACCTTTTAGTTTATAAAAAGGAGAGTAAATATGTCATTAAATTTTTAATGACTGAGACTAATGATCTAATGTGTTCTCCATAATAGATCGGAGAGAAGTGACCTATACTTTGGGTATTCATCTCTATATAGATAGAGTGAAACGAATAATAGGTTTATCTCAGATAAAGTACATAGAAGCATACTAAAGAGGTTCAATATGGATAACTCATGGCAAGGTTTATTACCCTGTAGTCATAGTATAAAAGTGCAAGAAGAGGAATCCTTATGTTTGGAAGTAATAGGTAGTCTTATATACGCTTTGCTATATAAAGGACCTGATTTAATATATAATATGAATGTCACGTATAGATATCAGACATATATTGGAGAACATCATTAGACAACGATCAAAATAATCCTTAAGTATTTGTAAAGAACTAAGGATTTAGTATTGACCTATAGTAAAGGTGAATTAAGAATTGAGGGTTGTACAGATTCTAACTTGGAGTCAGATAAGGGTAATAGAAAGTCTATATCCATTATTTGAACTTTTCTGTAATAGAATTGCTGTTAGTTGGAAGAGTTCCAAATGACTGACTCCATCACAAAAGCTGAATATGTTGCTGCTTCTGACATTGCAAAAGAGATTATTTGGATCCTAAGTTCATGAGTTAACTCCGAGTGGTTTCTTCTGTACATGATCCGGTATCACTGTACTATAACAATTTTAAGGTTATTACACAGGATAAAGAACCTGGGTCTCATTAGAAGTCTAAATATATTCAGTGTAAATATCACTTGGTCAAATAATTTATATTAGATAAACAACCATTCGTGCAGAAGACTCCGTCAACTTATAATATGACGAACTCATTGACTAAGCCGATGACACATCAGCAACTGAGCCACTATCTTGAGAAGATCGGTAATGAGTACTATAGTAATTAGCTCTAGTGCAAGTGGGAGTTTGTTGGAGATATGCCCTAGAATCAATCGTGTTATATTGTTTGGGGCTATCACCGTATTGTATATATACTATGAATATTAATTGTAAAATTTGTTTACAATTAATAAAAGACATTTATTATATCATTTTGCATTCCATCAATTGTGATATTAATTGATAATTTGATTATGAATGCAAAATGAGATCCC
>JAVXUL010017501.1:0-12058 GCA_035590515.1 Trichilia minutiflora
GCTGCTGTATCATTGTTCATGGAGTTGCTTGGTTTCTCTACCCAGAGGGGGCTTACTGCTGGAGGTCTTGGTACTGTATTGCTCACTCTTGCTGGTCGTGAGGTAAAGCTCAGTTATATTATCATAGAATTCAGAAAGAACTGCAGTTTTCTTGTTCATAAAAGAGCAGCAAATAGTACATTAAAAGTATCTTTCCCTTTTTTCAACTAGTTGATTATCCACTTATGTGATTTCATCTATCTGATGCATTCAGATCTTTACGAACTTCCTTTCAAGTGTAATGATTCATGCAACCCGACCTTTTATTGTCAATGAATGGATCCAAACAAAGATTGAAGACTCTGAAGTTTCTGGTACCGTTGAGGTTTGTGTTCCATTCTGTTGTCAATATTTAGGACAAAGGGAGATCAATATTTAGGAAAATGGAGGTTAGCCTTAGATAATGAAAGAAAACCAATTATGTATATTCTTCATCTGTTTGCCTCTACATAGCTATGAGTGAGACCTTTATAACTTTGGGTTCTTCTGCCAAATAAATGAGAACAGTAATGAAGTGCTTGACCTAAATTTTATACCTTCTTTTAATCAAGATTGAATATTTTATCAGCATGTGGGTTGTTGGTCACCGACAATTATAAGAGGAGATGACCGTGAAGCAGTTCACATCCCAAACCACAAATTTACTGTGAATGTGGTGAGGAATCTTAGCCAGAAGACTCATTGGCGCATCAAAACCCACCTCGCCATCAGTCACTTGGATTTCCATAAAGTTAATGTGAGAAGCAATATTAGTTTTTCTAATTGTGAATTTTTGCAATTTAGAATTTTCTATTGGTTTGTGCTGTATAAGAACTTGGTTCACCGCTTTTCTGTCTTTAGAATATTGTAGCTGACATGCGGAAAGTTTTGGCCAAAAATCCTCAAGTAGAGCAGCAAAAGTTGCACAGAAGAGTTTTCTTGGAAGAGATCAAACCAGAAAACCCGGCTCTTATGGTATGACCTTTATTCTTTTTTGTTTTGGATTTAGTTAGTCTTAAGTTTAGTTTTTTGTTACCTGATGTTTAAAATTTCTTTCAACATCATGATGCAGTCTGTATCAAGATGGCTCATGATAAAAAAGGTTATCATAAATAATTTTTTTTTGGCCTCTGCTTTGTTCAAGCAAATTTAGCTAGCTTAAAATCTGTGAAAATAAGAGTTTGCTTATAGAAGTAGGATAAAAATGTTCTTGAAGAAAATTCATATTCATGTTTTTATGA
The DNA here is from genome assembly GCA_035590515.1 of Trichilia minutiflora. Classification (NCBI taxonomy): domain Eukaryota; kingdom Viridiplantae; phylum Streptophyta; class Magnoliopsida; order Sapindales; family Meliaceae; genus Trichilia; species Trichilia minutiflora. The sequence goes on from JAVXUL010017501.1 coordinate 1,260, forward strand.
TGTGGAATTCATAAGTGCTCATTGGCTTGAGTTTCTAGATTTCAATTCAGACTCCTCATTTCCCATGCAGCTTATATTTTGGGTTCACTGTTTCATGTTTTATCTCAACTATAAGAAATTTGCAGACTGTAGTACCTGTTCTCTTATAAATTTATAATTATCATTTCTTTTCTTTTATCGTTAGTTATGGTTGCCTTTGTTTCAAATGTTAACATCTATTCCTGGATCTATACCGTTACAGATTCTGGTATCTTGCTTTGTGAAAACATCTCGTATTGAGGAGTATCTCTGTGTTAAGGTAAGATTAGTTCGTTGGTAGATGCTTTGTGCATGTAATATATATTGATCACTACTATTATATAAAAATTGTCATTATTGGACCCTTGGCATTCTATGGTTATACTTTCATAAGTACTACTGAGTACTGACAGAATATTTTGGAAGAAATTTCAAAGGAACTCTCATCTTTGGATCATTCATTCTTCTCTGTTTCTTTGTTTCTCTATGTGCTTCTGTTATTTACAACAGATACAAGAACTTCATTTGCATGGATGCTCGGAGTGTTCTGATTTTCTAGTATGCTTTGAGGGACATTGCTCATTTTTTTTAAGTGTACATGGAGACACTGTCTGGATTAGTTTTTTCCTTTGACGTTATTATCATATTGTTTGATTCTCTTTTGCTGATATGTTGTTTTTTTGGCTTGATGAAGAGGAAGAGAAAACAGTCTAAATATTTTGTTGAAGAAGGGGGTTTCTATGATGGCCTCAACGAGTTGTCCTATGCTTGACAATATGTCTTTGTGATAGTTCTTTTACATACTTATAATGGCAATTTATCCAGTCTGGTCAGTAATTACGAGTTCATCTCACCTAAAGATTTATTATTTCAATGGTACAGGAAGCAATCCTCTTGGATCTTCTCAGAGTTATCAGCCATCATCAGGCACGCCTAGCCACTCCTATCCGTGCAGTTCAGAAATTTTATGGTGAGCCTGACTTGGAGAATTTATCATTTGGTGACACGATTTTCACTCGTCCTAGAGCAGCTGCTAACCATCCACTTCCGCTTATCGAACCTTCCTATAAAATCACTAATGATGATAAGGTTAAAGCTTCGACTCACGGAGCACAAAATGTAGAAAAAGATACAAAGGTTGAAGAAACCTCAAACACTGATTCCAAGTCAGATTCAAAGGCTCCAATTCTTGACTCCAAAGGGGACAAGCAAAGGTCAATGTCTGCCTCCACTGCCAGTATGAAATCCCGAAGTGGGAATTCATTGCCTGATAATTTGGTTCAGAACAACAATGAAGTTCAGCTGTACAAAAGTGTTAGAGATGCGCGGAAGAAGACGGCGGCACCAAATTCTGAAGATATAAATCGAGGGGCAATGTCTGAGAAGTCTCTGGTTACTAACCCAGAATCTGCCCATAAAAAAACTGATATTCCTTCATCTGATGCAGAGGAAAAACAAGAAGTTGAAAGAGTGGCCGATTTGCAGTCCATTTCCAGGACTCCCTTGGAAGAGAACATTGTTCTTGGTGTTGCACTTGAGGGCTCAAAAAGAACCCTTCCGATCAATGAAGAATTGTCAGAATCAAAAGAAATGGCTAGCAGCCAGAATGGGAGTGGCTCTCCATCCATTGGCAAGGAGAAGAAAGATGGTCAGGTGCCGGCAGTTTCCAGTGCCAATCAAACTGATTAGTGGATTAGAGGAATATTGTGCAGAAATGCATGCAGCTGTGTTTTAAAAAGCTGACATGCTGCCGTGTATACATCTCTCATTAGTACGTCTGTAACCAAGACTTCGGACCAGTTAGTCTTTGGATACGGTTGACGTTTCAGTTGTAACGAAAATCTAGTGTAATTTTTTTCACTACATTCATTATGATGAAAATATAGCGGGAGGAGATCAATTGATCTTCACCATTCACCTAAAATGTCGTTTTTAATGACATAGAACACTTTAAGAAATTGGATCTCCTAGTATCCGCCAGAGAGAAAAGGTTACGTTTTATTTACGTATAAGAAATGGATAAGAGTGATTGGGCAAATTAGAATGTGTACATACAACGTTAATATGAATAGATAAAAAAAATTTTCACCAGTTAAAACCGATTAACGATGAAGAGAAACGAAGTCTGCCATACAGGACATCATGGTTGGTTCTCAATTGAAGTATGGAATAGGGACTAAATTGATTCAAAATTGAAGTATATAGGGGATAAACTGAAGCGAAACCTTAACTATGGAGATGAAATCAAAATTGTGACGATATGCAATTACAACCTAAAAATAAAAATACAAGTATTTGCAACTCGTGTGGACCAAAATGTAACTAAGCTTGACACATGCAATCAGGAATTGGATACGAGTAAATGGACTGTTTTGCTTTTCTTAGTCTTTTTTGTCCCTGCCTACTTTTATGCCCGTTGATGACCACTTGCTGAAACTGTGTCCAATCCATGCTCTTGTTCAGGAAGAGCTTCCCCAGTAATGTCATGTTGGGTCTTATGGTCTTCAAATTCAAGTTCGATCGATGTCCAACCTGATGACACAAATACCTACAAACTTATCTACAGAATTCCAAAGAGACTTCATATTTTAAGTTTACCATGTGATCCTGAAGAAGATGAAACATTTTCGAGTAAAAGATAATTATACCAGAAGACTGTGCATGTTTCCAGGAGAAACATAAATGAAGATGTCGCTCTGCATGCTCACATAATAATCGACTACAGCTAATAAAGAAGCCTTGCCTTCAACCATGGTTAGTTCCCCCAGCAGAGACAATGCTCCTCTTATCTTCCAATAACGGAAACAATTTTTGTGAAGTTAAGATCCGAGCTTTTCCACCATAAACCTGAAAATTGACATGGTTCTCTTTTTCATATTTCAAGCTCTTCACGGAGAACTAAGAAGTTTCAATTTGTCTGAGAAGGAATATGACAGATCATATAAACATCCTACTTGTCAAGGGCTAAATGAATTAATGGAATTTCAGTCTCAATGGAGAAGATGGAAGGAAAACCTTGTGTGAAGCAAGATAAAGGCGTGTAATAGTTGAAACCCAAAGCTGCCAGCAGCAGCCCAACCACTTCTGGTGTCATTTCTCAACTCCTCGTCAGTGAACTGAGAGTTTAAGACCCTACCCTACATATTAGTGTCGCTAGAGCCAGTTTTTCAGCTTTATCCCCTCCAAAGTCACAGGCTGAATGAGCAGCCATATCCTACATAAGGTTATGTTATTCCCAGACTTAGAACTCAATCACCAAAGTAAGAAGAGTTCCGACCGAAAAAGAATTGCAGCAGCAATTGTGAATACACTGCTTTAAAGGAAACAAAAATGGCGAAAACTACGGTAACAAAATTCAAGATGAGAAAGATTCAAGAATGCTTCTTCTTATTCATTCGAAGGTTACACACACTCTCTCAACCACAAGTCAAGCTCCTTGTTTATATGGCCGCTAGACTCACTTCCAGCTATCAGTAAGAATCAAGAAAACAAAAATAACACCCTGCCAGCCTGTATCCCCTGATAACTGCTGCTATTCTGTTTTCTGTTTTTCCTTTCTTTCCCGTCAACTAACAACCTTCTCTTAGCTTTAACCTGCTACAACTCACTCACACAGCAAGCTGGACACTTCACTCCTTGAAACATTGGATCACAACTTCATCAATTCTCCACCTTGATCTCATGTTTCAAGTGACTAGATCAGCATTCTTTCTTTCCTAATCATTTACAGACTCAAAGCCTATCACTTGTACACAGCTATATTACAAACTTCTCATAGTAGCCTGCTATCATTACTACAACATATTTGCTTATATTGATTTACAACTTAATACATTCAACAACCTAAGACAGTACATGAGTTTATTGGCAGATACAGATTTAGTTAAAATATCAACTGTATTTTCTGTTATATGCACTTTTCACAACCTCAGTCTACCTTCTCCAAATACTTCTCTAATGAAATGCATCCTTACATCTATGTATTTAGTTCTCTTATGATAGGTTTGATGCTTTGACAATTGATTGGCTCTTTGATTTCACACAGCACTTCAGCAACTAGACTCCCAATATGTAGTTTAGTGACCATTTCCTACAACCATAATGCTTCTTTTATAGCTTCCACAGCTGCTACATACTCGGCTTCAGTAGTTGACAAGGCCACCATATGTTAAAGTGATGATTTCCAATTGATTGTGCAACCTCTGAACTGAAATAAAAAACTTTTCATTGATCTCCTCTTATCCAAATCAACTGTATAATAAGCATCTACATACCCTTTCAGAAATTCTGCCTCTTTTGCATGCTTTCTATACACTAAACACCAATTCAGGCTCCCTTTAAGATACCTTAAAATCTATTTAACAACTTTCCAATGATAGCTTCTTGGATTATCCAAAAACCTACTGACTGTACTAACTGCAAATGCAATGTCTGGTCGAGTACATACCGTTAGTAAAGAGGATTTTGAAAAGAAAGAGCTATACAACTTTTTTATTCTACCTCATTTTGTCTATTACACTTAGACAATATATACAAGATATCTAAGTAAGGACAGAAGCTAGAAAAGGAATAAAATCATACAACCTTAATTTACAGCTCTAATTATAGAAAAGACAGCAAATAATAATAACAGCAGATAATTGATAGTAATAAAAATATCAGCTATTATTCAACTTCTATTTTTCAACCTTAATTATCCAATAGTCCTCCTCAAGTTGGTGCATAGATGTCTATCATGCCCAACTTGCTAATAAGAGATTTATAATTAGCTTTGAACGATCCCTTTGTGAGAATATCTGCCATTTGTTGTGAAGATAGTACAAATGGCATACAAATAATTCCTCTTTCAATCTTTTCCTTTATAAAATGTTTATCAATCTCAATATGTTTTGTTCTGTCATATTGAACGGGGTTGTTTGCAATGCTAATAGCTGCCTTGTTATCACAATACAGTTTCATAGGCATAGTTGAAAGTCTCTTTAGTTTTTTTAGAACCTGTTTCAACCATATCATCTCACAAATCCCATGAGCCATTACCCTATATTTTGCCTCAATACTACTACGGGCAATCACACTTTGTTTTTTACTTCTCCACGTCATTAAATTCCCCCCCACAAATGTGCAATAGCCCGAAGTTAATTTTCTATCTGTAATAGATCCTGTCCAATCTACATCTGTATATGCCTCAATGCTCCGTTGGTAGTTTTTTTTTTGAAGAACAGACCTTTCCCCGGAGAACTCTTCAAATACCTTAGAATTCGGTACACAGTTTTAAGGTGCTGCTCATGAGGAGAATGCATGAATTAGCTCACAAGACTGACTGCAAATGCAATATCAGGTCATGTATGGGACAAATAGATAAGCTTTCCAATCAATTTTCGATATCGAGTTGTATCCACTGGGTTACCTTCGCTATCTCCAAGCTTTTGATTTGGATCAATAGGAGTATCTGCGGGATGATAACCGCTCATTCTTGTTTTTTTGAGTAGGTCAATAACATATTTCCTTTGTGAAACTGCTATCCCTTTCTTTGATCGAGCTATTTCCATTCCAAGAAAATACTTTATTTGGGGAAAAATACGGAGGTGACATGTGGACACCCAATCAACAGGACACGTGACGGGAGACCAGGTGTAATCCCGTGGTGCGCTCTTCTCAGGTGTACTCCATCCTAAATCAGCTGCAATCCCAGGGTGCCCTCTTCTCAGGTGTACTCTGTCCTAGGCCCCCTTTCCAGTTCAGTGATTCCACCTTCTCAGCTATTCGATGATTCAGGGATTTCACCGTCCTAGGTACATTTTGCCCCAGACGTTCTCTTTTCGAGAAATCAACTGTCTCAGACAAAGATCGCCCTAGGTATCCCCTGGTTCAGAGATTCTGTGGTCATAAGCAAACTTCGCCCCAGGCAACCTGCTTCTCAAGAGAATCAGTCTCGTCGCAAGAATCCAAAAGTTAGAGTTTATAGTCATCCCTGACTCAGGAATCAAAGTAGTTTCCCAGAAAAATTATCTTAAGCTAGGAGTTCCCTAATTGCTGACTCTTCGACGATCCCTGATTAGAGTATCAATGGACATGTGCCCCTCCCACTCAAAAAATAGGAATGATTGATGACAGCCGGCATGTCAAAAGCATCCATCCCATCCTCTGATCATTTTCAGGTGATGTGATAGTGACGAGCCTACAAAGCCTACAAATGTAACAGCATCATTAAAAAAAATTGGCTGCATACCATCCCATGTTAGAAATTACATCCTTCCCATTCTCCGATGCCAAGTCATATCATTGTTCGAAGGAAGGACACTATATAAATCAAACTTCTTCGACGGAAGGGGGGTTGGTTGGTTTTTTGGGTATTCGTTGGTTATTGTATTTTAGAGTTGAGCTTCTGGTTATTTGTGAAGCTGGAAATACTTAAGTTACACAAAGAGATTGAGAGAAATATGACAATCTCATTATCGTCGTTTTCCCTTTCACTATCTTTGGAGGATAAATTCCATATATATTTCTTTCATGCTTGGTCTGTTTAGACTTTCCTTTTGCTACCTTTACCAGAAGAACATTTTATTTCTCCACCATTTTTTTCTGATTTAGGTATCAGAGTTTTCGCACCGGGAACCCCTTTCGACGTCACTCCGAGGTGTTTACTTTCTCTGCAGGATTAGGAGGTGAAGCTCTGTTGAAAACAGCCACATTTACAGTTATTCTCTGATGTAAAAATTATCGTTCGACTAATAGCCCCGTTGCACTCACACCTCACTAGCTGGGTCATTCCACGTTGATCACGAGGAGGGCCTATGGACAATTCTTGCACCAACAGCTGGCATCATCTGTTGGAATCAACAAAAAGCCTTTGAAGCACTGTATGTGGAGGAAGGAATATTCTCTAAAGTTTTTTGGAAAAATATTTTTTTGAAGTTTTTCTTTAGGAAAAGTTTAAAATGGCCAAAAGAAGGCAAGACAATAGAGGTTCACGTGAAAGTGCAACCCAAGGAAGAAAAAGGGGCCTACCCACGCTCGAAGGACCTTTAATTGGAAAAGAATGCATAGATGAGTTTTTGGTTAGCAAGGCCGATGCACTGAGAGAACCACTGGAAATCAGACCCCAGTTATCCAAAGAGCCAGTCGCCCAGGAGAAAAATGAGAAAAGTCGTTTCCCCCAGAAGGGCGAAAAATTCAAACTTTTCAAGGTGCTCATAAAGAAACGATTCAGAGCTTCGGGCAAGCGTGTGACAATGTATCCATACCCAGGTTAACAGCCCTACAGAAAGGAAAGGCTAGAGCAATTGAAGTATCAGTGGGTGAACCTGAAGCACCTCAAATTGTTAATTTCTCCCTCAGAATTCGTGAAGGACAAAAGTAGAGTAGATATGATGAAGGAGGGCATCATCGAGGGAAGAACAAATGGGTGGAGGAATGTGATTTGGCTCCCACCGACATGAGATTTTACCTAAATAAAAAGCGTGCCCAAGAAAAGAAAGTAACAATAATCATCAATGTGAAGGAGATAGAGGACTGTGTAAGGAGGGTGTTATTAGAAATAGGATCACAGAGCACCTCAGGTCAAAGGAAGGAATTGGAACTGGTAATCCTTTAGCATCCACAATTTTGCTCAACTAGTAACCCTCTTCGAAAAAGAATTTGAAAAAATGACAGCAATCAACCATAACCCGAACACCACTCGAGACGTCCGGATGCCCCCATGTAGGAGAGGATCCCTACATGATAATCAATAAAGGGAAAAGAGAAATTGCCACTGAAATTCTGGGAACAGTAGTTGGAATTTAGAAGAAAGCAACCGACAGTAACAAGAACCGTTTTCCCAAGTCTCAGGAATATGAAGGACCTGAGACCCCCTTTTTTTCTATCTTCTGTTTCCTTTTTCAGAGAACCTCCTGCCAGGAGAATATAGTGGACAACAGCTCATGAATTTACATCCCCTCAAAAGGCTCCCTTATCAAAGTACAACTCCTGAGAGACTCTCTCTTCAGGTTTGACGTTCTTGTAAAAAAGCTATGTACTTGTTCTTGTATAAATAAAACTAGTTACTTATGAGTATTTTTTGGATTTTCATTCTTATCTTTTGGTACTCCCTTTTAAAAGTGATAAGGTTGGCTACGGTTGTAAAATCCCTTAAAACACAAGGTACATAAGAAAATCCTGACCGTCTCAAGTGTCGTAAGCCTTCATTCTCCAGTCAGGCATCCTATGCATTTAAGACCTGGATGGTATTTGGGGCATGGTAAACCCTGAACGGTCTAGGTACACCAGAAAATCCTGACCGTCTTAGGTGTAGTAAGCCCTCATTCTCCAATCAGGCATCCTATACGTTTAAGACCTGGATGGTGTTTGGGGCGTGGTAAACTCTGAATGGTCTAGGTACATCAGAAAATTCTGACCGTCTTAGGTTCCGTAAGCCCTTATTCTCCAGTCAGACATCTTATACATTTAAGACCTGGATGGTGTTTGGGGCGTGGTAAATCCTAAACGGGCTAGGTGCATCAGAAAATCCTGACTGTCTCAGGTTTCGTAAGCCCTCATTCTCTAGTCAGACATCCTATGTGTTTAAGACCTGGATGGTGTTTGGGGCGTGGTAAACCCTGAACGAGCTAGGTGCATCAGAAAATCCTGATCGTCTCAGGTTTCGTAAGCCCTCATTCTTCAGTTAGGCATCCTATGTGTTTAAGACCTGGATGGTGTTTAGGGCGTGGTAAACCTTGAACAGTCTAGGTACGTCAGAAAATTCTGATCGTCTCAGGTTTCATAAGCTCTCATTCTCCAGTCAAGCATTAGGTACATCAGAAAATCCTGACCGTCTCAGGTTTTGTAAGCTTTCATTCTCCAGTCAGGCATCCTATGTGCTTAAGACCTAGATGGTATTTCGGGCGTGGTAAATCTTGAACGGTTTCGGTACATCAGAAGATCCTAACCCTTAAGGTTAAGGTTGGCAACAGGCTGTAAAATCCCTCAACGCTTGACTACGTTGAAGACCCTATGTGGATCAGGTACCATAAGTCCTAAGCTATATCAGGTCTCCTTAACGAATAAGACCTGATCAAGGGAGGTGTGATAGACCTTGATCAAATTGGGACCCAAAGTTGAAGACCCTTGAAGACCCCTACTTCAATCAATTAGATCCTTCGATTTGAGAGGAGGTCAAATATAAAGCCCGTATCCAGGTGAAGTTTTAACCCCCAAGTAACTTTCTAAGGGCTCCGTGATGCGGAGGCGATGGGGACATTTGTATTTAACTGGTTCGAGTTTAGAGTTCCTTCTTCACCAAGTACCACCCAGAATACTGCGAACCGGACAGGTTAATTTATACATTAGTCTTTTATGAAAGTAAAGTCGAAGAATTGAAATACAAAATTGGCAAAGAAATGCAGAATCTATATATCAAGAATACAATTACAAAGATCGATATATTAGACTCAATCAGTCAGTCGACTAAAATACAAAGAATAAATTGTATACAAATAGTACAAGGCCAAAAATGCTAGAAGGGGAGCCGGTCAGAGGTTTTTAATGTTATCTTCTTCTTCGCTGGAGAGGATGTCTTCGATAACTACCTCATCCCGAGAAACCAAGGACGAATCCAGATTCCTCGTCTCCTGACCAGTCGGGACTTGTACCTAACTGGTTCAACGATTTCTGGAAGGAGATCGACTGTTTGTTCACCTGAGGCCCCCAGAATCGCTCGACCTAGTCTGTTAAATAGCCAGTCGAGATTCAAGTCTGGATACTCCTGAAGAAAGAGGCGGCTAGTCAGGTCCAGACCATCATTGACACCCTGTTCATACTTCTCTTCCAGCTGGGTCGGGATCTCCTCTTTATCTTTTTGTAATACCTTCAGGGACCTTGTTTTCTCCCTTAGCTCCTTCTCCAGCGCATCCCGCTCCTCTGATACCCAGTTTAAATCATCCATAAATTCTGCATATGACTCCTTTAACTGGGCCTCCTCAGATTTAACTGACCGAAAGAGATCGGTCAGTTGGTTGCATTTTCCTGTGAGGTTCTGTCTCTCCCCTTCTAGTCGGTCATTATCAATCAACAAGACCTCGACAGACGAAAGCTTGTCGGTCAGGATTCGCCTTTCTTCCGCCCACTAGGAGTTCTCAGCCTCCCAAGAAGAAACCTTTGCTTCAAGGTCTGCTTCTTTCTTGGTTGACTCTTACTGCAGCCTAGTCAGTTGTTTCTGGGCCTTTCTTTTCAACCGCCTGATGGATTTCGTAGTTTGCTCACTGACCTTTATAGCCCGCTGGAATTCCTCCATGTACATATCCAGCAAATATGCATTCTACAGAAGAAAAAAACAAATAAGTCAAAGATATATTAACCAAAGTAAATGGTCTTAACAAAGATTTATAAGGCACAATGATTTACTTTATGCAATTGCATGCTCAGGCATGTAAGAGCATTGATGGGGGAAATTCTCTCCATTCTCTCCGCTCTTTCAGAAGGAATGACCTCCTGAGCCCCATTTATTAAATGAATGAGGTATTCGAAGTCCTCCCTCTTCTCGTCCTGGAGGTTCTCCCATTAGAGTCCATCTCTTCCCGAATTACTGTCATCCGAGGAGATATTGGTATTTCCATCTACCGGGTCTTCATCCCAATTGATGCCCTTCCTCTGGCTCGAATAGCCTTCTTCGACTTGTCCAGGAGTTTTTTTCATCCCCGTCCAGTCTCTTTCAAAGATGGGCTAACCTTTTACTGACCGAGGACACGGGACTGATTATCTGTTGGAGGAGGGGGTGGGTGATCAAATTTCTTCTTTTTATTTTT
>JAVXUL010017542.1:0-12056 GCA_035590515.1 Trichilia minutiflora
GTCCAAACTGAAATAAAAGGGAGAAAGAATTTCTTATATTCTATATACTTCAACACTTCTTTATAATACAAACCTGAATTTCTTTAAGCGATTCATTTTTCTGGAAAAATAAGAACAACAAACCAGGAAAAGGAAAAGACTGAACATTAAAAAGAAAAAAAAATATTGAGATGCTCAGCAGAAACAAAAATTCCTTTTATGGGTGGTGGAATTTGAGGATGATGACGATGATGTTGTTGTTATTGGTTTAATTATAAGAAAGAGGAAGAAATTTAATTATATTAATTTATATCTTAATATTATTGAAAAAATAAAATAATTTATAGATAAAAATTGTAAGTAATTTATAAACATGCTTATAGGAATTCTAGAAAACAACAAAAAGTTATATTTCTTCAAAAAGGTTCATCATTACTGACTTCATCTCATGTACTCTCATTCCATTCCATCACATCCCAATTCCTAATAAAAATACCATATTCTTTTCATTTCTCAAAAAATTTTACCCCCTAAATTTTAAAAAATTGTTCTTCTAAATAGGGGGAGTGATACTCTGGTTGCTTTAATGCAACGTCATTAGACATTCATTAGAAAGGACCACGGACAGAATATGAAAGCTTAAAACTGATTTGTAATCCACCTTATCAATCCTATATACATCAAAATTCATTTTTCACACCTTCCTACATAGAAAGAACTTCTAACCTGCATGCCAATTTCAGCTTTAGATGCACTCTATAATTGTCTTCCAACAGCATCAAATATAATACCATCTTCAGCAAAGGCATACTAAACAGAACTTATACATCCATCAATAAGATTGCGAACAACAGTCAAAGCTTGCTCTTGGAAAAAGGTTCAGGCTATGCATTATAAAAGCAAGGACAAAGATATTCATTTAAAAGTACAATATTAACATAGTAAAAAAATTTTAAAGGTCATCAGTAAAATATGATAATTACCGCAGATAAGACCTATTAATAAGGATGCAAGGAACTCCAAAAATACCCCTTCCTTGCACTTGTTATTCCTCAAAGCCCACCAAGCATTTAATCTGATAGTTGCATTCATTGATTTTGATAACTGAACAAGTTGTTGCACACCTCCACAACAAATAAACAGTGACCAATGAGTTGGAAAATCAACCACTATGTTGCTAATAGCACCAAGAGCTGCAACCTGGTAAACATAACATTGTTAAGATCATCCTTTTAAAGAGGGTAAAAAAATCAAACGAACTTCAACAATTTATCGTGAGGAAAACTTGTGTTGGTGGTGATTTGAGGCCTCTGCAGTACATTGCCTATCAAATCAATTGTGTGGCCCCCACCGCTCTTAAAGAGAGTCATTTTATGGCTCCTTGGGAAGACCACCCTGGCTCTATAAAATCACCATCCCCTCCCCCAAGACGAACTATGTGTGGCTTAATCCCCCCACCGAAAAAAAGAAAAAAAAGAACCAGAAGAGAGAGAGAACCATGGAAAGGAAGAAGAAGAAGAAGGAGAAAAAGAGAAGAAGGGGGGTACGTAGGCAGCTTGGGAGCCACCCAAGTCCAGCCACAACTACCAAACGCCGCTGCTCCGCCGTGGGCTACTTGTTTGGTCTGAGAAACCAGCCGGAAATCTTCGTTGTCTCCTGTACGAAAGTGGACGACATTTTTGTGCATCAACAACTTATATACCAGTTACTAGACAAAAATGTTCATAAATTCCAAAAGATTTTGAATGCAGTAACAACATTTGTGTACCATCAAGCAAGTCCAAAGTAATTTCATTAAAGTTCAAACAACAACCCAACTCAAAGTCTTTAGAAGATAGAATAATCCAATACTCTCCTCAAGTAAATGATTCAATAGTCTTCATCATTTGACTTTGTTATATCATATTGATCAAGTGATATAAGCGTTCAAGAAATGGCATATCTTTTCAACTATACTGGGAAAATAAATCAAAAAAATTCTTTAACCCTTTTGGCCTGTCAAAATATATTACACAATCTGTCCCATGGTTTAAAAATAATAAAAATTTGAAAAAAAAAAGCAACCAAATTCTGTAGGTTGTTTGCAGATACCATGTCCACCAGTCTAGGGAAATAATCAAATGAGAGAATCTTGCCATTGATAGCCTACTCCAAAAAGCCAACAATCAATATGAGAAGGTCAACTGTCCTAATCATTTAGTGGTGGTAATACTCATAGCTCCATTTTCTTCTGGTCGACCAAATTTACTCATATCCTGACAAAATCTATGCACAAGCTCCGGCAATTGGTGTAATATTAGGTAGTATTGATGAATGAAAGTATACCATGAGAATAATAAAAACCCAGTTAAAGACGTAAAAACTAAAATTAAAACAAAACATTCAACATATATATTTTAGACTAAATGAAAAAAAATTACAATATCAGCAGCTGGAGTTGTTTGCACTTGTTGAAGCGCCGATGCCATCACTATTACTTGCTCTTATGTCTTCCCAAACGCAATACTAATCCCTAATTAACCAAACACACAAAATCATCCCCAGAAATTAATTTAAAGAAATGAATAGTAAAACTAAATCTGCAACGGATCCAAAGGAAACAAGTTTTACAGGAAACAATTCCATGAAAACAAAGAAACACATAAATGATTTGCCTCAATATCAGATTCAAACTTCACTCTTTCAACATTCTAGGTTGTGTAATATCATTTTCTCAGGTAAAAAAAAAAACTAGAATAAATTATTGAAAGAAATGGAAGGATAGGAAAAAGAGAAAAATAGTATAGATTTGAGTACCTAAGCTGAAGATTTGGATTTTTGTTACCGATCATAGTGTGGATTTCTTCTCTCCAGAAGAGCAGAACTTGAAGAGGCGACCTTAAGTTCAAAAGAAGCTTTCTTTAAAAAATTTTTAAAGATGAAATTATTTGATAGATATTTTATAAAAATAATTTTATTTATTATTTTTTATAAATAAATTATTTAATAAAATAAAAATAATTTAAAAATTTTATAATATTTTAAAAAATTAAAGTCTATAAAAAAAGGAGAAGTAAAATTTTTTTTTATAATTTCTTTTTGTAAAGTTTATTTGTTCATATATATTTATTAAAAAAATTCTTTTTTTTTAAAGTTTATAAAAATTAATGTTTGATTGAACTTCTCTTTATAAAGAGAAAATAAACTAAAAAAAGCTCCATCAAACAGACACTAAAAGTAATAATATAAATTAAATTTTTAATAATATAAAAAAATAAATAATTATATATAAAAGTATAAAAAATATTTGCAAAATATAATATTAAATCATAGTAATTGTTTCTTTTTTCAATTCTCAAGCTCTGCTGCATACTGTGTGAATGATATACGATGCCCAGTTCAGTTACGTTACAATTGATCACTAATCAAGGATATGTTTAGAATTTCACACTATTGAAGTTTTTTTGTTTGTTTTTTTTAAAAAAAATTCTTGTCTGTTGAATCTAACAGATTTTTCTTATTTAGGGGTGTGTGAAATAAAAATATAGAAATTAAATTGTATGATTTTTTTAAATAAAAATAAATATTTTTACCTTAACTAATGAATTTTAAATATTAAATTAATAAAGTCTTAAATTCTATTATAGTTTAGAATGTTATATAAAAAAAATTGAATTGTTTTTAATTAACAAGAAATTTAAATTTAAATAAAATAAAACTTAAAAATAATAACGCTACTTTGTAAGCATAGTACCTCAACTGAAGCAAATGAAAATTTTAAAAAATACTAAAAAATAAAAATAATAATTCAATTAAAATTGTTAATTGATGAATTTGAAAGAGAGATACAACGTAAAATAAAAATACATATGTCTAAAAGAAGGAAAGTACTAAATATTTACATGGGTAATTACATAAATATATTAATTATTTGAGGAAATTTTAAATTAAAAATTTTAAAACTTTTTATATTCTGACAAATTATGGTAGTTTGTCATTTTATTTATGCTTTAAAATGTTTTTTTGCAGCATACGAAGGACAATTTTATATAGACGTATCAAAGCAGTTATGAAATATTTGAAGGACAAAATTCCGGAGAACTAGTTGGTAGCCATCCCCTCTCACCTCTCTCAAAATTGGCTGAGTCAGCATACATCATTATTTTGTTCTAATATGTTTTTGCTCTTGAAAATTAATTTGAACCATTTTATTCTTTTACTAATTGAGTGAAAAAGTTTGTAGTGTCTACTTCCAAGAAAAGGAAATCTCCATCTACATTTTCTGAAGGAAGGAGTTTTGATTTCATGTACTGGATGAGACAAGTTTATCTTGGTTGCATTTCCATAATGGGATGATTTATTCATATGTTATAATGTTAAATTGGGAATTGTTATTCACTCTGTTTATGGGATATTACACTGAGACAAAATATTTCAAATTTCTTTGTTTTAAATGTTTGAAACTCATTATTTATGGACAACAAAATGAATAAAATGATTTATGTATCTATTACTCAAGTGTTTCCAAGTTTTGTTGATAGTTATCTTCTGGATTATTATTTGAAATCCCATTTCCTATTACTCAAGACATGTAACAAAACAAAGATTTCGTCTATAATATTATAAGTAAAGCAATAATCAATCAATGATTTTTTTTTTTTAAATAGAAAATTATGCCAAACTCTTTAATACTAAAATCATAATTTCTTCACGTGCAATAAATTGTGCTAATTTTATACAATATGTTATATATCATAAAAGAAAAAAGCACCAAAAAGACAGTAATTATTGCATGGGGAGGGTTTTCTATTGTAAACTGGAGTTTAATACTTTATTTACTTTTATGGTATTAAATTATTTGCTAATTATATATAATATCTTCTGGTAAGGTGGTTATAGAATTGTTTGATGCCTGGGAAAAACTGACCATGATAAAGCATCACCACATAACATTCTTTTTGTCATATTCCTTATGGCTATCAATAGGCTGTCATACTTTAAGATTAAAAACCTTTGATAAATGGCCATGATAAAGCATTAACTTGAAATCTGATAAATCTAAACATCTTCCAAGGGAGATAGGGAGTTCTTGAAGCCAATTACTCGAATAATCAAACCTAGATGATAACATAAACTTGAACCAGTCAAACAATAAAGGTGACTTGGTTTACATGTAAACAATCCCAACCACAAAATGGGGTTTAGAATCAATGATCAAGTAAAAAATACTTCTTAGTTCCATCCTTAATATCAATAGAGACGTGAGCAAGGGAAAACAAATGCATATCGTCACCAGCTAACAGCCATGATATGCTGCTTGAATGAAGGTAGATGTAGGCATGTATAAGAAAAGAAGGAAAAAAAGAAAATGCCTACTTTCCAACTAAGTGTAATCATATAACTTTTGAGTCAAGTATAATCATATAATTTTCAAATTAAGTGTAAATGGATAATTTTTAAACTAAGTACAATATAATGACCGAATTAATTATAAATTAATTTTCAAATTAAGTGAATGTTCAAATTATTTATATATTAAAATTTTGAATTAAGTCTTAATCGAGACTTTCGAACTAATTTACTGTCCGATAGCTTTTCTCCTGGTAAAAATCATTCTAAATATCATTTCTCTTCCTCATTTTCTCATATTTAAACTAAACTATACCATTTTAATGTATATTTATATATTTATTTCATAAAATAAATCAATGTTTAGTAATTTTAAAATTCAAAAGTTGAAAACAAAGTTAGAGAAACTTACGATATTGAGAACAAAGTCTCTAGTGAGTTTTAAAGACAAGTAAGGGAAACAAATATAAATGTTATTTTTTAAAAATAAATACAAATGTGAATTTAAAAGAGAAGTGAGAACATATACCATCCTGTTGGTTTTTATATTTGAAATAAAAGGGTATATTTATCTAAAAGTTATTTTATTGATCAAACTTTTTTAGGATGTGATCAATTTGGAAAAAAACATTCAAAAATAGGATTATTTTCATACTTTTCCCAAATTTAAAGCAAAAATCCGTACAAAAAACTTGAAACATCCATACGCAAAATAAATAAATAAATAAAATAAAACATGAGCTTAAAACAATCCCAACAAATAAAAGCTAAGAAAACTTTTTTTTATACATGATCACAACAGATTAATCTCACTAAATAGTAATATAACGTTTCATAAGCATCACTCCGGCTAAAGTGACATTGTCTTAGATCATCAACATACAAATTAACTAGACTTAGACCCACCTAACATAAAATTAATTCCCATATTCCAACTTATACCACAAGCCTCGAGATATCATTCAAAATGGATGGCATTTTACAACAATTTTGACCTACAAGTCTTTTGTGTGATTCTCTCTCTTCTCAACATCTCAAAGATTTCTTCTCAATCCATTGCAATACCAACGTCAACATAAGTGTTCTCCTTCTCAAGTATGAGGCCACACTGCCTCCTACGAAAAAAATTCTCTTCTATCAGTCATTCGTTCTACCATTGATTGCCCGCGTGAGAATTGACGGCCACCCTCATCTGTTACAGAGCCAAGCATCAACAAGAGGGACCATTAAGATATGCGATGAATTTAGTTAATTAGAAATGCTCAATTGTTTTCTCTTCTCAACCAATATGCACGCATGTGTGTGAAAAGAACATATTGGTTTCCCCCCGTACAAAAATTAAAAAAATGTTGGCAGTTCAAGGCTCCCAAAAATAACATAAGAACTAATAAAATTGCACCTTGCCAAGTTTTAAAAATTTTCACATTTTTTTTTCTTCCATGTATTAGGTTTCTAATTATACTTTTTATGAAACCTTATTGAATCTTGATACCCTTTAATATTTGTTAAGACTTTGGATTGGAACAAGCGTTATGCACAAAATCATCATAAATGGAAGAGTTGACGTCCATTGGTTAATGATAGTTGAATGTAATTTGAATCATTTGCTGGAAGGTAAGTTCTAAGGATGATAGATGGACAGAAAAGTACTGCTTTCACCATCAGAAATATCAGCAAGCCTTGAAATTGCATCAATAAGTGCTTTTTCTTGCTCCTAACAACAAGAAGTTGATGCAATTTGATCAAAAGAAATATGTTAATAAGAAATTAAGGGTAAGAAAGAAGACATGGTCGCTATTATAACCTTCAACACTTGCTTTGCTTTCTCAATCTCAACTGGGTCAGGATGATTTGCACCAAAGACCCTCTCCACCTGTCCAAATTCAATAAAAATAAGTGATAGAAGAAGATAAACTTTTGACACGTTCTGATATGGATTGACTGGTTTTCACTTGCTGCCTTAATTAGAGCAGTAGTGTGACGAATTTATATATCATCCGGAACCTTCTTTCCAATGCCATTCTGGGATGGCAGAAAATCTTTTCTAGACTGATCCTTCACCACACCTCTACCTCTTACTGCACCTGGCACATTATCATGGCCTATAGGTCTATTCATCCCATGACCTCACCCACTGTAACTTTCTCGGCAAGAGATTCCGAGGTCTTCACCTTCCCCCTGTATATCCTCAGGAGAGATCTGGAATAAAAGATTACATCAATACATGTAAAGAAAAATCCTCCCATAACCATTATATTATTACATCAATACATTAAAATCAATATGTTATATATCATATAAGAAAAAAGCACCAAAAAGACAGTAATTATTGCATGGGGAGGGTTTTCTATTGTAAACTGGAGTTTAATACTTCATTTACTTTTATGGTATTAAAGTATTTGCTAATTCTATATAATATCTTCTGGCAAGGTGGTTATAGAATTGTTTGATGCCTGGGAAAAATTGACCATGATAAAGCATCACCACACTAACATTCTTTTTGTCATATTTTTTCATACTGATAAATGGCCATGATAAAGCATGACCTTAAAATCTGATAAATCTAAACATCTTCCGGGGGAGCTTGGGAGTTCTGGAAGACGATTACTCGAACAATCAAACCTAGATAATAACATAAACCTGAACCAGTCAAACAATAAAGGTGACTTGATGTACCTGTGAAAAATCCAAACCACAAAATGGGGTTTAGAACCAATGATCAAGTAAACAAATACTTCTTAGTTCCATCCTTAATACCAACAGAGACGTGAGTAAGGGAAAACATATGCATATCGTCACCAGCTAACAGCCATGATATGCTGCATAAATGTAGATAGATTAGGCATATATAAGAAAAGAAGGAAAAAAGGAAAATGTCTACTTTGGAACTAAGTATAATTATATAATTTTCAAATTAAGTGTAAACAGACAATATTTGAGCTAAGTATAATATAACGTTTGAAGAAATTATAATTTAACTTTCAAATTAAGTGAACATTCAAATTATTTATATATCAAACTTTTGAATTAAGTTTCAATCGAGACTTTCGAAACTTAATGTTTCTAAGATAAATTTTTCAAAAAATTTGAAAATGGGTACAACTTTTCTCCCGGCAACAATCATTCCAAATACTGTTTCTCATCCTCATTTTCTTATATTTAAATTAAACTATATCATTTTAATTTATCTTTATATATTTGTTTAATAAAAAAATCAACGTTTATTAATTTTAAAATCCAAAAGTTAAAATAAAGTTAGAACAAAGCCTCCGAGAGTTTTAAAGACAAGTAAAAGAGATAAATGTAAATGTTATTTTTTAGAGAGAAATACGAACATGAATTTAAAAGAGAAGTGAAAGCATATACCGAACTGTTGGTTTTTGTATTTGAAACAAAAGGGTATATTTATCTAAAATTATTTTATTGATCAATTTGATTAACTTTTTTGAGATGTGATCAATTTGGAAAAAAAAAACATTCAAAAATAGGGTTATTTTCATACTTTTCCCAAATTTAAAGCAAATACCCATACAAAAAACTTGAAACATCTGTACATTAAAAAAAATAAAATAAAAGATAAGCTTAAAACAATCCCAACAAATAAAAGCCAAGAAAAAAACAAAATTTATACATGATCACAACAAATTAACCTCACTAAATAGTAATATAATGTTACATAAGCATCACTCTCATTAAAGTGACATTGTCTTGGATCATCAACAAATAAATTGATTAGATTTAGACCCACCTAACATAAAATTAATTCCTATCTTCCAATTTATATCACAAGCCTGGAGATATCATCAAAATGGATAGCATTATACAAGAATTTTGACCTACAAGTCTTTTGTGTGATTGTCTCTCTCTTCTCAACATCTTAAAGATTTCTGCTCGATCCATATCATTACCAACGTCAACGCAAGTGTTCTCCTTCTCAAGTATGAGGTTACATTGCCTCTACCAAAAAAATTCTCTTCTATCATTCATTCATTCTACCATTGATTGCCTGCATGAGAATCGACGGCCACCCTCATCTCATCAACAAAAGGGACCATTAAGATTTACAATAAATTTAGTTAATTAGAAATGCTCAATTGCCCCTTCTCAACCAATATGTAAGCATGTGTGTGAAAAGAACATATTGGTTTACCCATCATACAAAAATTAAAAAAAATGTTGGCAGTTCAAGGATCCTAAAAATAACATAACTAATAAAATTGCACCTTGCCAAGCTCTAAAAATTTTTTACTTTTTTTTTCTTCCATGTATTAGGTTTCTAATTATACTTTTTATGAAACCTTATGGAATCTTAATACCCTCTAATATTTGTTAAGACTTTGAATTGAAACAACGTTATGCTCAAAATCATCATAAATGGAAAAGTTGACGTCTATTGGTTAATGATAGTTTAATGTAATTTGATCAATTAGGTGGAAGTTAAGTTCTAAGGATGATAGATAAAGGATAGAAGATTATCGCTTTCACCATCAGAAATATCAGCAATCCTTGAAATCACATCAAACTTGTTCTTGTCCCTAACAATAATAAGTTGATGCGATTTGATCAAAAGAAATATGTTAATAAGAAATTAAGTGTAAGAAAGAAGACATGTTCGCTATTGTAACCTTCAACACTTTCTTTGCTTTTTGAATCTCAACTGGATCAGGATGATTTGCATCACCCTCTCCACCTATCCAAATTCAATTAAAATAAGTGACAAAAGAAAATAAACTTTTGAAACTTTCTAATATGGATTGACCTGTTTTCACTTGCTTCCTTAATTAGACTAGTAGTGTCATAAATTTATATATCATGTGGAACCTTCTTTCCAATGCCATTATGGGATGATATAAAATCTTTTCTAGATTGACCCTTCCCCACACCTCTACCTCTTCCTGTACCTGGCACATTATCACGGTCTATAAGTCTATTCATCCTATGACCTGACCCACCATAACTTCTTCAACGAGAGATTCCAGGATCTTCACCTTCCCACTGTATATCCTTAGGAGAGATCTGGAATTAAAGATTACATAAATACATGTAAAGCAAAATCCTCATAGAACTACTATATTATTTGTAGAGTATGAGAAGCTAAAACAAAGGAAACTCCAGTGAGTTGGCTGCTAACCAAAGGAGGATGTGGCAACCGCTTTATGTAACAATATTCATCTTTAAATCAAATTACCAAATTAAGATTTAGTTTGGAGGCATTTTCTATTCTCAGAATTAAGTTCTAAAAAATAAGAACACAACAGAGTTTTCAGTTGATTTTATGATTAAAATTGAAAAAATAGAGAAAGTTGACAATAGAGGAAGGAGAAATTTAGAGGAAAGACTTTTTTCTTTATTTTTATATATATTTTGATCATGAGTACAAAGGAGTATATATATAGATTTCTGCCTCTAAGTATGGAAGCTAACAGCTAATTTACAACCTGCAATTAATCCCATCAAATCCCTTAATTATAGCACTACAAATCCTATCAAATCCTTTAATTACAACATTATGTCAACAGCTAGCATTCTAACACTCCCCTTCAAGTTGGAGCATATAAATCATATGCTCCAAGCTTATTACATATGTATTTAATTCTTGGTCATCTAAGGGATTTTATAAGAATATCTACTAGTTGATCATTTGAATTAATAAAATCTGTAACAATACATCTAGATTCAATCTTCTGTCTAATGAAATGGTAGTCAACTTCTATATGTTTCGTTTTTTCATGAAAAACTAGATTTGAGGCAATATGAAGGGCTGCCTGGTTATCACATATCAACTTCATACTTTTAACTTCCTTCCATCTTCCATCTTAGTTCTTGAAGTAATTGTTTTACCTAGATAAATTCACATACTGCAAGTGCTATGGCTCAGTATTTAACTTCTGTAATTGATTTAGCAACTACATCTTGCTTTTTACTTTTCCAAGAAATGAGATTACCTCCAATCATAATACAATACCCTGAGGTAGATTGCCTATCTGAAGGGGAGCTTGCCCAATCAACGTCAGAATATCTAACAATTTGGCAGTGACTCTTATCTTCATATAACAACCCTTTTCCTGGTGCTCTTTTATGATATCTAAGAATGCGAATAGCTGCATCCTAATTATCATTCCAAGGACCTTGAAGAAATTGACTGACTATACTAACTGTAAACGAGATATCTGGTCATGTGAGTGTTGCTTAATTTAATTTTTCAACTAATCTCCAATATCTACTAGGGTCTTTTAATGGCTCTTCCTATTCAGGAACAAGTTTAATATTGGGATCCATAGGAGTGTCTGCATGTTTACATTCTAGCATGCCTATTTCTGCCAACAAGTCCAAGATATACTTTCTCTATGAGATAACAATTCCATCTTTCAAATTATGTCACCTCAATTCCAAGGAAGTATTGCAATTTTCCTAAATCTTTAGTTTGAAAGTGTCTGCTCAAATGCTTCTTTAGTTGTGAAATTCTTTCTTGATCATTGCTTGTTATAACAATGTCATCAAAGAATGGCAATACACTCACAAGGTAACCATGATATTATAAAGTCTAAGGATTATTTATACCACTGATACAACGAATATACAATTGACAATTAAGTGTAATTAACATTTGGACAATTCATGCGAGTTTGTTCAGTGAACTCATATTCAATCAATGAGCACATATACACTTCTTTTAGTGTCTCCACATAAGTAATCTATGAGATCGATTACCCTCTATCACATAGAGTAATGATAGTGTATACTAGTCT
>JAVXUL010017573.1:0-12055 GCA_035590515.1 Trichilia minutiflora
ATATATTAGCAATATAATTAGTAAGTATAAAATTTTTTAAATTAGTATAAAAATTAAAAAATAAATTAATATATATATAATATTTCATATTTAAAGGTAATTAAGTAAAAGAATCATAAATTTACAAAAAGTTAAAAGTTAAATCAAGTATTTTTTTGTTGAAAAAGTTACTTTTTTTAAGATAAAATCAAATAATTTTATGTATAATATAATTTTTTTTAAAAAGTAAAAAGTTATACGTCATAGGTGATCTCAAGCAAGCACTAATATGTAATTTTTCTAAAAAAATCCTTACATTGCTTTTGGATGTAAGAAAAGCTCATGCCTCCCCACATGTTGCGTAACATTTTTGTGCAACTTTCAATCATTGATACGATAATTATAATGGGCAAGGAAAAGGAAATTGCCTTCAGTCCCATGCATACAAATCGTGCCCACATCAACTCGACAAACATATGTAGTTATTGGTGGGAAAACTTCGAATTTGTTTACTGATGTAGCAATAGTCAATACTAGTCAATAATTTCTCAACTACACAGTTAAACTTCGTTTACTAAAATAGTTCTCTTTTTAGATGAACTTCCATTTTTAATGAAGTTCCTTTTTTGCTTATCATAGATTATTGAGATTCTACAGCTAGTTAGAAGAGAAGTGAGCGGAGAATCTGCAAAATCACTTTGATCTGCTCTTTGACGAGGTAATGTTGATAAAATGAGTGGTCTTTTCTCCATAAATTTGCTCAAGAGAAGCAGATAGGGTCGAATATTTGGACATATTATAAATTTGAAGGGAAAAAGATATTAAAAATGAAGATTTTACTTTATGGTAATTTTGGTACTGGTACTAGTCCATCCTTTTGTTGTGTTTTCATTGAACAGATGGAAATATAGTGCACGACTTCTTTTTGGTCCCTGCTACCTCATCTTTTGTCACTCTGCCATTGTGGGTGTGGATTACACGAAACAAATTCTTTCCTTATAAAAATGTTCAGTGGAATCAAATATTTTGCAGAGTTGAATTAAGAAATGCAATACTTTTATTCTCAACATCATTTCTTGTTCCGCATACGAAGAAAAGCCTATAAACCCAGAAGATCCATTGCAATGATAATTGGAGGGCAAGTCGAAGAGCTTGTGTTTGTAGCATAATGATGTCTCATATTTTGTCTTACCACAGATGTTACTGGTAGTCTTCTTTAAGGTACAGATAGCTGTTCTCTTTGTATTTTGGTAGTTTTTTTGGGTTAGTTTTATTCTGTTCATTGTAGTTGTATACTGTATAAGTTGAGAAATGTCATTATTTAATTTACAGTGAACCACAGTTAGGCAAAATATATGGCATTTATTAATCTATTTTTCTTTTTTATATGTATATTCCTTTCTTCTGACAGTTAATGAAAGAAAATTAGTTTCGTAAGGCTCTTGTTTACAACGAAATTACTGTGGCATAATTAATCAAAGTGGTATGGAGAATTGTAATTTAAAACTTAAAAAGTTGATTGTGGGCCAACGCCATATGAGTCTCGTGGTTATGATTAAATCTACTAATAGATCATGTTAGGTTATGACCTATTAGTCACAGGAGCCAATCCAACAACAAGAATCCAACATCTGAAGATTAAAGTACTATAGCTAAGTTTATATACAAAATAATTCAATATGAGGCATCAGATAAAATTGGAATGAAGCAAGATTAGCATGGCCATGCGGAAAGCACAAATGGAGAAATGGCCAAATTTTTGTCTATTTCAATATACATACTGCTGCTGTTGCTGTTAATATCATTTTTATTTTTTATTTTTTTCATGATTCCACTACCAATTTGAATACATACTATTGCTATTGCTGTTAATATCATTTTTATTTTTTATTGTTTCTCCATTTTCATCTATTTTCACGTTTTGAATACATACAGCTGCTGTTGCTGTTATTATCGTTTTTATGTTTTATTTTTTTTCATGATTGCACTACCACTAGGGTTTCTAGTCACTGAATGCATGCTGCTGTTGAATTCAATGGAAAATAGTTTTCTGCTTTGTAGGTTAGCCTTTGTCATGATTATGAAAAGTGGGTTGGGAAGATTAAACAAATGACATCCAGCCAGTGGCATTAACTAGTCTTTGTAGAATTCAATCCTTAAAATTAAGAAAAAATTTTTCACATTGCATATTGTAAATTTGCTTATTTGCTCGAATGCAATTCTTAAAATTGAGAAAAACTTTCACATTACATATTTTGATAATTTGGTTATTTGTTCAGAATGTTTAAAATTTAGATCAAAAACAAAACTTGAGCTGATAGTGACCTTTTTCTTCCTTTTCTAATATGGATGCTTGCTTAGTCTGATTCTCTTAAAAAGAGTATGTAGTTTTGTAGCTTTTTGTTGCAAAATATTTGGTGTTTTGTTATTAGCATCTTTTATAATTACTCTGTTTGCTTTGTCCTCTTCCAACTTGTCAGTTATCCAACTCTGTCATCAACTGGTATCAGTTCTACACATGGTTCTAAACTGGTTGTTAGTGTCAATTATTTCTGCAATTCATTATTTGTAGTGCTAAGATTAGTTTACTGCATATGTTGCTTCTTAACTGCTGCCTAGGTTAGATTCTTCGAAATTGAAACAGAATGTGAAAGATGTGTAGCCAAAGGTTTAATTTATAACCTTTGAGCTTGAAGAGATATAGTAACCTTATATTTCTGGAAAATTAACTTGGTTCAGACTTCATCATTTTCATTTGCTTTGTGGTGGGGCATGAGTTGACGGGAGAATTTGTGCACATTGTTATTGTTATGGCAAGAATTCTGATGGATTTAAGCACTAACTTGTCATAGAGAAAGATGCTCGTTGCAGGATGATGTTACAGCTAGACTGATTTACCTAGAGTTTCTGGGACTCAACATTGGTTTTTGAGTGATTTTGTGAGCTCTAGTTTTGATTAATTCCCTTGAGTAGTTCAAAAGATTAAAGGCAGAAAGATGTGTAATGTTTTAGTTTGACTTTCTGTGTTTGTACAATGGAAATCGTTTGCTGTATGATCTTTGTTCGTTACAGGTTTTTCATAATCTTATCGCAGAGATAAGTGGCAACATATCGGGTTCCCGGTTTTGCACCTTTTTCTAGGCGGTGAATATTTATTTCATGCCTCGAAGATGGAGGCTATATTATTCCGGCTTTTAGGCACTGCAGGTGACTTTCTATTATAAATTTTCTGATGCTCTTGTTTACTGTTTTGAAGTCAAATCCTGTTTTTTCTTGGAAAATAAAGCTAATACATTTTTCATGCATTAATATTTGAAAATAACTAGGTGTATACCTGGCTTGCTTTGCATAATCCAATGAAATAACTTCAGCATTTGCTGTTGTGTTTTGCTGCTCCCATCGTACTTGCCGAAATCTTTCTTCCACCTGCGTACGAAATTTTCCATTTCCTTCTCTTCTTGGAGCACACTTTCGAGCGTGCATGCTCTCGAAAATTGGCCCTTTCAAGTATGAAAATACACTTCTGAGCGTGCATGCTCAAAAGTGAAGCTTAATAAAAATCTATTTTTTAACAAAATACATTCACAATTATCAACATACAAGGGAAAATAAAAAACAAACCTCCAAATGAAAATGTAACAGTTGAATTTCTGATCGTCAATAGTGTGCTTAAAAAGTAAATCTAAAAAATGTGAAAAGTGATAAAATTAGAATTTATAGTAATAGAGATCATTTCATTCCAAAATGTTAGTACGGGACAAATTTGTTTGAAAAATTGGTTATGATCATTTTTTAATTTTTAATGTAAATAGTGATCATTTTTTAGTCAAACCAAGTAATTATATAAATCATGTAATTTTATCAATTAAGGACTTGATTACTTGTTCAATCAATTATATAAATAAACCATATAATTATATACAAATACATAAAGCATGCAATTGTATATAGACAACATACAAATATAGTAATATATCTAAGCTATAACATCTAATTTGATCATAAATCTATCCTATTTTCATTATGAAAAATGGTCCATTATCTAGGTCAAAATCAAATGTTTGCTTTAATTCTAAATATTGTATACACATACCTAAACACCTCATATTCACCTGGTCCTGGATCTTGATATGATATACTATTACTATGCATTCAAATATGAACAGTATTGTATTATCAAGTAAATTTATACACGTGTTATAAAATTCAGTATCTCGTAATAAATATAAAAGTAATATACATAAGGGTTGCATGGTTGTCTTCATCTTCTCATTAGAGTATGAGTTCGGAGTTGAATCGTATACAATGACATATCGTCATTCAAGTTGAACGACACAAGCGACTTAATGACGGCGTTTTACATTAAACAGAATATACACGACCTGAGATGTGCTCCAATGTTTGTGCAGACAATTCTTCTTTTTATGTACGAAAGAATGTATATCAATGCATAGGTAGAATGTACTTTCAAGAAGTTTCCCTTTCAAAAATCTAGCTCATGGAGCCTAAAGTAACATCTGCATGATATATAAAAAAATTGACGATTGGGATAATAAAATTGCAAGAATATAATTTAAATATAGTGCACAAAACTTACATATAACATAATTGATGTAACAATTCAATCTTGGGAGACAGTTTGAACATGTTCATTGCCGTAGCGCTAGCTTATCGATATACTAGTTGATACACGCAAGTATAGTAGACCCTACAAGTTAAATACGTAGGAGATAAATTTCACATAAACTATTTTTTGACTTACATTATCCTTTAGCCATAACCCTAAATACCTTTAATCTAATGAGGAGTAATTCAATTGATCTCGCCATCAACATAACTTTTTGGATCTGCTATCCAATCGTAACTATGCGTACTAGTCATCTGAAATCGATATTAAGTGCAATTTCATGGTCGATAATTCACCTAGATCAAATTTTAACAACCTCTTATAGGGTTCGTATATAGTGTCCGTATATCCACTGTCATACTTTAAGAATGAAATAAAAAAAATTCCTCCTATCATTGTGCAAACTCCTCCTAATATCGTGCAAACTTAATAAAATCCCTCCTTAAAGTATTGATCTCACGTAACATATCCTTATACTTATTAACATGCATTATATTGCTCGACATTTAAGGTAAGGGGGAAGTCGAATCTTGCAAAAGAGCATCATATACCATGTTGGTCGGCATCTTATATGAAAGAGGAATTGAATCTTGCAGAAGAGCATCATATGCTCTACCACTCGGCATCTAAGGAGCTGAATCTTATAGGGGACCATCATACATCATCCCGCTTGGCATTTAGGGTGAGGGAGGCATCGAATCTTAAAGGAGAGTGTCATGAGGCACGTCATACAATGGCATATCCTATCCAAGCTCGATATTAAACACTTCCTATCGTTTGAGCTCCTCACAATGCTTTGTCTATCGCTCAGCTCGAAACATAAGTCTTTGCCTAAAGCAATGAAAAGTTACATGAAAGAGTTTTATGATAACAAATTCAGTGCATAATGACCAAAAGTCCGAGCAAAAATTAAGTTTAGGGGTTTTGATATTCTTGAGCTCTAATTCAATTGAGATTAGACAAACGGAAGGAATTTATCTATACAGAACGATAATCAAGTATAAAAAATTCGATGAAGACTTTATTCATTGTGATTTAGGGGCTATAGCACATTGTTAAATATTAATTATAGTTGTTGAGTATTCAATTGATTCGAAACAAAATCGATGAAATAAATTTTGACTCACAGCTTATATCACAGTAAACTTAAGAAATCATAACTAATAACTAATACTTGTTCTTGCTTTTAAAGGGAGTAAATATTATTTACAAAAGAGTTATACTCTTGGAGATAACATTAGGTCAAAAAGTATAAATGGTTTACGAGTTAAATAGTTTAATAAATACGAGAGCTATGTTTAATAACCCTAATATAACTTAAAGTAAGTTACAATGTTCTATTATTATTCGGAAATATAAATGGAGTTAAAATTAACTTAGTTAAAGTAAATTTAATCGAACTTAGGATCTATTTGTTATATTTTTAAAATATGTGAACAGAAGTAAAATTTTATATTTACTATTAAGAAGCTTACTTGACAAGCTTTGGAGCCATTTGTCATTGATCATATTGACAAAGGCATTTAATTAAATGTGATGGTTATATATATATATGGTCATTTTTCATTTTTTTAAGGAATTATACATGATTTTAAAAAATTAAAAAGAAAATTTAGATCTCTCTCTCTTTCTCTCCGGGTTCGGCGGCCATGGCAAGAACACTCATTAGGGTTTCAATTTCTTTGAGAATTGTTATTTTACAAGTTAATTTTCATCAAACTATCATTAAAGGTTAGTGATTTATGCATTATTATGGTTAATTTTATGAATTTTGCATATAAACCCTAATTGCTTGATTTACCTGCAATCAATCTTTCATATATGATTGATTATGCTCTTCTAAAATAGTCTTTATGTATCATAATACTTCAAGCCCTTATGTTCCAAAATGTGATTATTTAATTTTTGTGACAAAATTAATAGGACATCGTTCGTATAAGTACTTTATCAAATATAGGCTAAAAATGTGTTTAATAATCTTTAACAATTGGATATTTTTCTTTAACGAGTATAGTTGCAACATATGAGATAGATGATATTCATGCTTTTTACAAAAAAAAAAAACCTATTGTAAAGATGATATTATAAATTCAAATTTGTATATATTATGTTTTAATTATAAATATTATATTACTAAATCAAAGCAATCATAAAAAAACAAATACTTACTAAATTGACTTAAGTATAATTATTTTTCTATAATTGGAATACAATGGGAAATCCTTTCACATTGTACTTTGCCAAATATGTATTCCCCTTCATTATGGCTTTCTTTCCCTTCACTATGGCCTTCTTATAATAGGCAACCTACCCTATCAACATGTTGCTCAATGATCAAAATGTGCATATTAAAGATACAAAATTTTATAGATATTGGTTAAACTCATTTAGATCGTCGATAATCCATAGCATCCACATATTTGAATGGTATCTATATATCCTTCCTAAAATCACAAGCTTGAGTAACAATTATAATGATATAGCTTTATCGCATCTAGATAATGTATCATCTTGAAGTCATGCTTGGTGTAATCCTCCTTAATCATCTCCAATGTAATCACATGTCTTCCACCAAAATAAAAGTTCTTAAGTTGATTGCTTTGTAGTTCAACTAATTTGTGATATTTGACTGTTAATTTTTACTTATTCCTAAAAATATAAGATATATGATTGTTAATTTTATAAAATAAAATTATGTAAAATAAAATCATTGATATTAATAAATGAGATAATAATACTTTTATAAAATATTTTAGTTTTGTGTAATTTACAATAAGCATATCAATATTTAAGGGTTAAAACTTGTGGGTAAGTTGTTGATTGGATTTTTTTCTTTTGTTACTGAAAATATGATGAAATTTAAATATCTTATTGATAGGTAAATATGTTTATATTGAAGGGATAGAGGAGGACCACTTTCAAGTTGGGGTGACATTGTTGTCTCATTTAAGCATTGTCAAGGTGATACAAAAGAAGTTGATAATTGACAGTAGGGCAGTAGATATTGTTCAGACAAACATGTTTATGTCATTTTTTTTGACATACAACCAGATCTCTCATTTTCGAGAAACTTGATACATCATATATTATTACACAAGATTGAGACCAATTACAATTCAGAGGAGGTGATGTGATTTTTGTTAGAGGTAGGAACGTCAAATATAGTTGAATAGAGTTTGCACTTATCAAGGGTCTGAGATTTAACACATTTTCAAATGTTGAAGTATAACATGATTGACTCAAGAACCTTTATTTTGGTGAAAGACTTGTGATTACATTGGAAATGATAGAGGAGGTTTACATCAAACTTGAGTTTATCACGATAAATTACCTAGATGTAGTTAAGTTGTCATTATAGTTATTATACAAGTGTGTGATTTTCGGAAAGGGATTTAGATACCATTTAAATGTGTGGATGTTGTGGATTATGGATGATCTAGATGAATTTAACCAATATTCATGAGATTTTATATCCTGGACATACATGTTTTGATCATTAAATAATATGTTGATAGGGTAAGTTGTCTATTATAAGAAGGTTATGACAAAGGAAAAGACATATTTGGCTAAAGAAAATGTGATGAGATTTTTTAGTGCATTTTAGGTATAGTAAAATAATCATACTTAAGTCAATTTAGTAAGTATTTGTTTTCTTATAATTGCTTTAATTTAGTATTATAATATTTATAATTAAAATATTATATGTACAAATTTTTTACAAATTTGGATTACGAGGTCATCTTTATAGTAGGATTGATTTTCGTAGAAAGCACGAATAATTGTTTACCTCATGTGTTGCAATGATGCTTATTGAAGAAAAATACTCGATTATTAGAGATTATTGAACACATTTTTAACCTATGGTAAAGTATTTGTACGAACATTGTCCTATTGATTTTATCACAAAAATTAATTAATTATACTTTGGAACGTAAACACCTGAAGTATTATGCAACATACATGTTACTTTAGAGCAGTGTAAGTAGTTATATTATGACCATTTGATGAACATGATTGATGAGTTTGAGGTGTGTGTACAATGGTCAATTGCTTATGGACCCTCCTATTGCACATGAAACACGACATTGTATCAGCATCACCGATGTATTTTAAACCGCATAAAGTATATCATAATTATTTGTACTAAATTTAGCATCACATGTTAATAAATGATTTCACATGAAAATTTTTTTGCTTTGTTAATGGATCTTGGAATGCATGCTTTCATCGAGCTGAGCGAAAAACAAAGCATCATTAGGAGCTCGAGTAAGAAGAAGTGCCTGATGTCGAGTTTAGATAGGATACATTATTGCACAATGTGAGCCCCATGCCCAGATTTCAAGGACATATTGATAATTTTATATTTTTATTGTACGTGTAATTGTGCTCGTATTGCACATAATTGACACGCCAACATGACTGTATAATTGTTTTGAGAATTTAAGGTGGTTAAGATAGAGTTTTGGAGTTGTAAATACAGGGATCTCAACATAATTAAATTTTAGTTTTATTTTGAGTGGGACCCCAATGATATTTTTTAAATTTGAGGAGGATTCAAGCGAGATTTTTAATTTTGACGGGTTTGATCGATCGAATAGGGTGATTCGTTCGATCAATGTTTTAGAGACTCCTTAAAAAATTTGTGACTTTAGATTCATTCAAACAAATGAAAGATTCGTTTGATCGAATAACCTATTTGTTTAATCGAAGTGCCTGGTTCGTTCGAACGAATTGGAATTCGTTTGATCGATAAAATGGAAGTCCCCTGACTTTTCGAAGTGTCGAAGGATTCGTTCAAGTGATCCGTCGTTCATTTGATCGAAGTAGGTTGTTCGTTCGAACGAACCCTCAATTCGTTCGATAAAATTGTGCGAAATGACGATTTTTTCCCTTTCTAGGAGATTCTCTTTTGGATTATTTAAAGATAAAATGATAATTTTATCATTTTTCTATAAATAAGGGGCTGAGACCTTAGATTTCACATTGTTTCTTCTTTTCTTCTTCTTTCTCTTCTTCTCTTCCTCTCCTTCACATTCTCTCTTTTGCCTAGCTTTGCCATCACCCGAATTCTTGCCACATTTTTTTATTTCTTTTAGCCTATCATCCACATTCCTTGCATCTAACTCCTTAGGAGCTTCAATTTGATGATAGAAATGTAAGAAACAAAAAGGGCATCTAGGATTTCAGAGAACATTTTGGGGTTTCCTGACTTCTCATCAAAACTGAGAAAAATCGACAATACTACGAGGTTCGTAGCATCATTCCTAACTTTTCTGGATTTTTTATTTTTTACTTTATCAATTTTTATAAATGTGTTTACTGTTTATCTGTGTAGATTTCGGTAGATTTATCACGTACATTTTTCGCGTTATTTAGATTGTAGTAAGGTCGGGTGAGTCGTAGGATGCTAGAAATATAAATTTGAAGAAAGTGGGTAAACGTGAACAGTAATTGGGATCACTGTTCTAATGAATGTGTGGGGTCTATATATCTAAATTTCTAAAACCAAGTCGAATTATATTAGTATAGCTACAATGTGGGTTCGTGGTAGTAACGTATAGGCAATTATATGAAAACAATAATTTAACCGATTTCGCGTATTATCCAATTTTAGAAGAAACTCGGGGTTAGCATGCATTTCATGCATATAAGTTTTATGTGAAGTTTAGATTAAGTATTGATATGTTTTTGAATATACGACGGTGCGCAAGCGAGGAACCCGCGAGACGTGCCAAGAAACGAGAGGAATTAGGAAGTGTATACCCTCTCTAAGTTGTGAGTGGACTTTTTATGTTTTCGATAATTTGATAAAAATCTTGTTTTTATATTTATATAGATGCATAAATGATTTATAAATGATTCTGTTATTTACTCTTGTTTATACGAAAGTACGCATATGAATATTTTTATATGATTTTATACTGAGATGTGATTTGTATGATGTATTTGAATGACTTGACGTATGTGGTTACATGAATGATCGTCGAGGGTTAATTTATGATATGCTATACCTTGATGATGATTATTTGGATATTGTGATATACATATTAGTGATGACAGCCATATAGGTCGGGATATTTACTGTAACTACAGGGTATGTGATAGCATGGAAGAGATTACCTGAAGTTGGTCTGCTAGGTGAGTGCGATATATGGTAGCCCAAGGTCGGCCTGATAGAGAGATCGCCTAAGTAAGTGCGAGAGACTTCACAAGTGGGGGTTGTTATATGGTGTTATATTATTGTGCTAGAGATATGATTTGACCACATGTGAGTCTCATCGAGGATAGTCACAGACGTCACCACATGATTACTCGAGATAACGTCAGTGGTGGGCTTATTTCCTGAAAATGATGCATGTTTTACTTTTTGCATTTAAAACAACCTTTTATTAAAATAGAATTATTTTTTATTTGCATATAAAACCCACTGACTGTCTCGGGATGCCCAGAGCCAGAGTAATTACCAAGAAAGACAGCCAACCCAAATGACTTTTGATATATGATTTGAGGTTTTCAACCTAAAAGAACTTCTTCTAATTAAACTTGTTTTATGCAGTGTTCGAGATGTGTTTTTTTACCTATGGATTAAGTATTATTTACTTAAGTTTATTTTTAGTTCGCTTACAGAGTATACTCCCATATACTCACCCCCCTCACTCTTCAGTTTCAGGTTTAGAGAGCTTCATGCTTATCCAATGAGTTGTGGTACTTCTAAACGTTAAGGTGCTTCAGGTACTCTTTTAAATCTGACTTACTTAGATAAGTTAGTAGTTCACTGGATTTTCTTTTACAAGTTTGTATTAATATTTATTTATTTGTTTAAGGATTGTAAAAGGATTTGTAAGCTTTATATTTGAATTCAATTTTAGGTGGATTGACCTCCCATGGATTTATATCTGGATGGATTCTTTTATGAAATGATTTGTATATAATTATATTTTGAAGTGTTTGAGATTGATTGAGAAACCCATTGTGTAGTTTGGGTGTTTGGTTGGAATTATATTGGGAGTGTTGTATGAAATAATTTTGAAACAGGTTTTGTAAAGGCCTTACAGGCTCACAGGGGGTATTCTAGTGATTGAATATACCTTAGGAGTATATGACGATTATCACGTGTAAGACCCACGGGTTGGGACGTGACAATATATGTTTACCTTAATCAAAACTTAATCTATGTAGCTTACCATACACATAGTACTCACAAAATCTTAACTTACCTTCTCTAACTCTAGTTAACATATTTTGTTTCCTAAGTTCCAGTAGACCTTTCTCTCCTATATGGCCAAGTCTTTGATGCCACAACTGTGAAACCCGTCCCTTAGTATTGTGGGCATAATAATAAATCCCTCAAGAGTGTATGTGCATATCTTTGTGGTTAGATTATGCACGAGAGGGTATAGAACATGATGAATATATCTTGAATAAGATTATGGTGTTGGATTTGAGCTT
>JAVXUL010017584.1:0-12054 GCA_035590515.1 Trichilia minutiflora
CCCACAAACCTTGTCATCCCTGCACTCATTTTCCACATACACCTGTGTCATTTATATTTAATATGAATCCAATTTTATAGGGTAAATTTATCGGCACATAAAACTAAATCAAGGCCATCGGCACACAAGACTGAAATCACGTTCATTGGCTCACAAGGCCATCAAGTTAACAAATATCATATCAACACACAAGCCCAAAATCGATATCGATAACTAGAATATTAGCTCTCTAGTTATACTCATAAAAGTCATCATCAGCATAATCAAATCGGTATCACTATTGCATTTCATAATAGTATAAATCAAATTCCATATGTCAAAAATCATAATGGTTTTACTGGCCTCAATCATTCATACTACATCAAAACAATGGTTCGTAGATCCTATAACTCATGCCACAAAACACCTTAAGTCATTCATTATTAATACATCAATCAACACATTATTTTGATATTTTATCGAACACTTTATATACAACCATCATGTCTTCCTACATTTTATGCAATTGTACACGTCTTGCTATAATGTTTCATAATTCATTCATCTCATCATGCGTTGCATTTTCTTGACAACATTCCTAATCATCATATTCATCATAAATCAACATCTATCGTCACCTAGGCATTTCATTGAACACTTGGTGTACCAAGTGCTTATAATCAATTTTTTCTAAATTTTAAGGCTAATACACCCAATATTACAATTATCCAATAACATAATTTTAGGAACAATGCGATATTACCAATCACAACCACCATTTGAAGTTAGACAACCAAAATCAATCAAATCATAAATCAATCCATATCATTCTCTTAAATTCATAAAAAACATAGGTTTCATAGTGAGAAACTACTCACTAGAAGTTTATCCGACCTTTATGAGGTAAAATTCTTTATTTTTGATGTTGAATCGTAGAGAAAATTAAAATTTTATCCAAGCTACAGTTGAGCTCTGGGCACTATTCTGATGAATTTTCCAATACTATGTGACCAGTAGCTGGTTCCTCTCGTCGACACTAGACCAATGGCATAAGCGGTGCATCAATCCGACGTGTGTTGTCGAAGTTATGACCAAAATATATTTTCTCTCTTTGTTTTCTCTCTCCTTTCCTCTCTCTATTTCTCCCCCTCCTTCCCTGCAAAAATGAACTCCTCTCCATGCAAAAATGAATTCAAAGCATATTTATAGACTTCAGGGGTAAAATTATCGGCAAACTTATCATTTCTTATTTTATTTCGCATTCTAACCTTTGTTTCGCTATTTGTCTCTCTATTGGACTTTGTTTTCCATTCCAAATTCATTACTGAGATGTTTAGCTCTTTCTCCAGAAGTCTTTCGCATCATCGATTTTCATTTCCGTTTGTTTTCGACCGTTTTTCATTCGATTTTTCACAAAAATTATCATAACTCTGTCATTCTTTATTCAAATTAAGTGCCATTTATAGTGTTGGACTCTACACATTATAACCATCTTACTGATCTTAAAACATCCAAAAAATAAATTGGCTATAGGGGTGCTGTTTTGGAAATCGGGCTGTGATTTTACTCATTTAGTCGAAAAATACCATAACTCTCTCAATACGTATCCAATTCGAGCGTTGTTTATGGCATGATCATCGAGATGTAACAAGGTTTCATACGGTACTCACCAGTGCAAATTTTGATACTACTACAGTAACTATACCCAAATTATCGAAATACCTCTAGCCCATTTCTATTCACTTCATGCCTCAATTAACATCCCAATCATACATTTATGCTTATACCTTATAAATCAATTACTACACCTCCATACAAGATGAATAACGTGATAATTAATACCCGAACACGTATTTTAAAGAAAACAAAAATACCCCTCATAGATAAAATGGCAAAATATCCTTGCGCTAACATATGTGATATTACAGCAATAGTCTTTGTATATGCTTTAGATGATAGAAAGAACATCTATACTCTCACATCTTGATAAATTTGATTAAATTGTTATGGATTTGACGAATATAGATATTCAAATATATAATGAAGATTATGCCCTATTATTATTATATTCTCTTCTTCAATCTTTTAAGTATTTTTGTGATATTATGATTTATGAAAAGAATATAATTTTGTATCAAAAATTAAATATGCTTTAAAATCTAAGGAATCTATTGATAGGGATATAACTGAAAAAAGTAGTGAAAGTCAAACAAAAGGCTTAATTACTAAGGGTAGATCAAGGAAAAGAGACTTTGAAAACAGAAAATCTAAAGTTAAATATAAATCCAAACATAAGAATCTAGAGTGTAATTATTGTCACAAAAAGGAGCACATTAAGTCTGAATGTTTTAAGTTAAAGAATAAAAAAAAGCATAATGAGAAAACTGTTCAGAAAAATAATGAAACCACCGAAGCTAGTGTTGCAGCAGATGAGAGTAATAAAAATATTTTCTTTGTGACTGATGATAGAACAAGGTCTAAAATGAATAGATTTTATATTTTGGTTATTCTTATCACATATGTTCTAATAAGGATTTATTCTTCATTTATTAATCTTGTAATGGTGAATATGCAGTTAGTTGGAAAGCTACTTTGCAACATATTGTAGCTTTATCAACTACAAAAATAGAATATATGGCAATGACTGAAGCAATCAAGAAAGCCTTATGATTGAAGGGTTTGTTTGGTAAACTTAGTTTATATCAAAATGTTATTATAGTTCATTGTGACAGTCAGAATACTATTCACTTGATTAAAAATCAGGTGTATCGAGAAAAAATAAAGTATATCGATATAAAATTTTATTTTATTAGAGATATCATACCTAAAGAAAAAGTTCTTATTCAAAAGATTAGTAATAAAAACAATTCTGCTGAAATGTTTATGAAGCCTCTTCTAGTTTATAAGTTCAAGCAGTGGTTAGGCTTGATTGGTGTTTATTGATTGTGGCTTAAGGTCACTGGAGCTCTAATGGAAAAGGTGAAGCAAATTTTGGAGCATATTTTTCTGTCTCTTGTGTGCTGGATACAAGTCAAGATAGAGATTTGTTGGGATATTGGTGCCTTGCATCCATCTCACATAGAGTAATTAAACTTGTTACTCCCCTCCTTTAGACTATAAATAGGACGGGTATGATGGGTTTTAAAGAATGTGAAAAAATTGAGAGTATTTGTAAAATTAGACCTATAAGTTATTTGGGTTCTTAAAGTTAATTCAGACTCTTTTAGTTTAAAATTTATATTCTTCTTTATTTGCAAGTTTATGAGTACTCTCCTAAATTTTGTATTCTCCTATTTTTAAGATAGTGAAATATTTTGTTCATCTTTACCTGTAGATGTAGGTCACATTGACTGAACCACATAAATATTGGTGTCTTATTATTTAATTGTTCAAAAGTTTCTGTTGTTAATTCCTGGGAATATTTTTCTAACAGGAATAATGGAGACATTTTCAACCTCACTTTTTTGCATTAATATTCCTATGATCTTTTCTTTATCTAGATCTCTCCAATGACCTCATAAGTAAGTCACAAACGAGTGAGTTTCCTTAGTCCTGATTATGACTAGATTATTGTCAATGTTCTCCATGAGACCGAAGTTATTCTTCTCAGCTGCAATTTCATCCAATCTCACTCTAATCTTCTTAATTTTACGACCCATCTTGAAACGAAAAGCAAGCGGATTTGAATAAAAAAGAAGTTGTGTACCTTTTTTGTAAAGCCCCATGGTTTTTCATAACTTGCTTGCAAAGAACTTCACCACCAAATTCATCTAACACATCTTCTGCATCATAGCAAACATCTTTAAGCTTTTCCAGCCAAACTCTCAGCTTGTAATCGGAACTCTGACCCTTTTTTTCCTTTGCATCTTTAAGAACAGCTTTGATAGTGTTTAAGGTGTCTGCAAGCTTTTCTACATCATTTGTTACACCAAATGCTTATGAAACTTGTTCATAAGCAAGGGATGTTATTTTGCTCAAAACTCTCTCAGCAATAGCAGAGATAAATGATTCTGCCATAATTTTCTTGGAACAAATAGAAATCAGATTGTTGATGATGGTCAATGGATAATATGAAAGAATTGAGCTTTGGTGAAAACTTATTCAAGTAGAGGAAGACTTAAAATTTCCACGCGTATAAGGATTCGAAACATTTTTGATTAAAAAAATAAAAGAAAGGCGTGTTCCGAAACCGTGTCTATACATTATTAATAATCAAATCTATACAAAATTTAAATTTGTATAATGTTTAGCTAGCAAGTTTGTTATATAAATTGATTGATTACTTAATGCAAATTTTGCCATACTTGACAGGTTGTAATACATCATCATAATAATAATTTAGTAAACTTAAAATATGATCGCCAATCACCAGGTGCTACCATCGTCTCTGGCCACCATCCACTGCGACATCTATCATCATTTGAGGTGATTGTTAACGTCTTTGTAATTTTAGTGAATTGCTTTCTATTAATTATATAATTCATCGTAATATTAATTATATAAGGAATTCAATAAAAATTCCAATAATATTTACCTGTATAGAAAATAAACTTGAGGAGTAAACCATTCTCTTTTGGCACTCTTTAAATCTTTAATAATTTGTTTAGTTTTGGGAAGAAATATAAGAAAAACAATTGAACAAAAAAAATATACGCTTACCTGTGTGAAAATAAATCTTGTATTACTTCTACTGTTTTGATCCTCATTTTTCAGAAAAATTAGTTTTAATTGAAAAAACGGACAACATCATTTTGATTTAAGTTTTGCCAATTTGCTGAAACAATTCTAAGCTTCGAGTCATTTGCATACAATTGACAAATAAAGAAAAATATCTAAATTAAAGTCAAACCACTTGATAATAATATTGAAAAAAAAAATCTACCGATTATCGGTAACGACACCAAAAATTTATTTGACTTATGCAATCAAAATGGTTTTGAAATATATAAAAAATAAGATATCATTTTTGTTTTAAATTATCAATTAAGTACTATAATTAAAATGGTTTAACTTTATATAAAAAACTATAAAATGAGCAATTTACATTTAAATTAAACTTAATCAATGAAATAATTAAAATAAATTAATGTGTGAGCAATTTCTAAGAAACTAAGTTTAGGGTATTTAACTATACTAAAGCTCAATATATTTTCACACTCTATGTCTACTAATTTCATTCAATTTATCTATTAATAAGGGTTAATGATTTATTCCATTCCATCTTTTGAATGCTAGTGAAATTACATACACAATTATTCAAGCTAATATTTCTATTCAAATTGAACTAATCATGTATTCATTAAATTCAAACTCTAAAAAAGTGATACTTAATGAATAATTGTTTTTCAACAAATTATCTCCAAGTTATATGTAACTTTTATCATATATATGAAACTAACTTTTTTAAGCCTAAATTTCATACATCATCATCAATTAGTTTAATGGCCATTTAAAGTAAATATTAAACATAAAGAGCACAAATAGATAAATAAATTTCGTTAATAGCAAATAAGCATTCAAAAAAAATGGACAAAAACTTCATTAGTCCCTTAAGGTAAAGAGTTTAGCCAACCTGGAAAAAAAATTTAAGTATAATAACTATCAAATACATAGCCATTGTTGAACAAAATAAAACTGAAAAATAAGGACTAAAGGTAGAGAAAACTCTAAAATTTTGAGAAGTGAATTCCACACTTCAATTTCCTTTCTTCTTAGTTTTCAAGAAAAACTTTAAAAAATCTGGAAATAGTGGCCATTGGGTCTCTCTATAATCTCCGCTTTATCCCAAAATTATCTTCTATTTATCTTCTCTTTTCTCTAGGGTTTTAAGGCAAGGAAAAAGAGAGAAACTCACTTTTCGGGGTTGTGCCCCAAGCTTTTGGAATTCGCAAGTTTACACCCTTTTTGGCGCTACAGCCTAAATTTGGGCTGGAGTGCCAACCTCCTCGAAACTGTGATCTTCAATCTTCTCACTTCTTCAATTTTAAGTACTCTTTAAAGTCTTCCCTTCTCCAATTCTTCAAAACCTATGAAAAAACAATAAAAACTTGATTAAACTCGATAAATAACACTAAGTGGCTAGTAAAAACGTAACAAATATAAAGTGATAAAATCACTTATCGTGTACTATTAAGTTCTAACTAGATGGGTACGTCAAATATAAATAAATTTTAAACCATTGAACTACCACTCTTAGGAGTAAAACAAATAAAAATTAAGTTCATATACATATATATATATATATATATATATTAGAAACGAGTATTAATAAAATAAAACAGAACACAATATTTGTGAAAATAATACAAGAGTTAATTAAGTTCAAAACTAAATTAAGATTCATCAACATCTTATTCTTACCCTATTAGTAATTGTGAATGATAATTATTCGTTTAGTTATTGACACAGCGTGATAACATATTTAATAAGTTCAATGCACAATTGAATCTTGAGTAATCTTAGAATCCACCAAGATTAGGGAAAATGAATATAACCCCTAAAAATCCAAAACGCTAAAATTTGGGAATTGAGAGAATTTTATAATTTCAAGCTGGAGATTACATAACGTTCATTAAGCCTCCCATTTATAGAAATCATAGGGCTTAGGATAATTACAAATATACTCCTAAAACATAAAAGAAGAAACAAACAAAATGACAATTTTGTAATGCAGAAGTCGAGTTTGGCGCCGATCGTGAGTGATGTTTGGCGCCAGACAATTTTTTGTCCACATAAATTATGTCGGAATCACCCATACATGGAGCAGGATGCTCCTGTCTCCCATCCACGCTCTCCGTAGTGAAACCAGTGCGAGACAACTACATCTCCAAGAACCGGCACCCTATGCTTCCTACATTCCTAGTGCAATCGGCGCCGGACTTCTCCAATTGGGGCGCTGATTGTACTCTACCTGCATTGTCCCTTTTGAATCCCTGCCTCCTCAATCCATGCATCCCCCATGTACTCGTCCATATCGGTTACTCACATCTTGCCATCAACAAAAGTATATCATTATAGTGAAACTGGTTATTCAATAAGATTTGGTTGGTCGTTAAACGATTTTCAAGTATAAAGCAATAATAAAATAAGAATTTTTTTCAAAGAAATTAAAATATATGCAATTTTAACTCATAAATTAAAATACCAAAGTGAATCGTGTAGGTCAATAAAATACCTTAGCTAACGATACGGAATAAGTGATTGATTTGATGATCTCTCCATCCATTTGAATATGTGGAATATGAGCAATCTTTGGCCAATCTTCACCTATTCCTTCCTTGCATCTTTCACTTAATGCAGGACATTTTTCAATTACTAATTTTCTCAAAGCAGTGACGCGTTGCATATTCTCTGGTACACATGCCAATTTTGGACACCACTGTATTTGAAGAATTTGAAGAGATTGGAGATTTTGCAGTGGGTCTGGTAGTGCCATGAAATTCGAACAATCTCCAATTCTCAAATTCTGTAAAGTATTAGTAGAAGCATGAAGAAGCCATTGCGGCAATTGTACCAGATTCGGCAATCTGATAATCTCTAGTATTCGAAGGTGAGGCCTTATACCATCATTGATTTCATGATCACGATCATCCAATGCTATTCCGAAATCAAGGTTGAGCTTTGCACATTCGTAAATAACCAATTTTTCCAATAAGTACTTCATACCCCGTGGCAATAACAACAAATTTGGACAATTAAAAATTTCTAAATTTAGAAGGACTTTAAGTCGATCAATATCTTCGAACAGGTAATGTAAGTTCACACATCCATCAATCCTCAAACATTGAAGAGAATTCAAACAACCGATTTCATTCTTTCGTAAACACTTCTGTTTTGTGGTTACAGATAATGTTTTAAGCCCAGTTAGGTATCTTATGCCTCTAGGCAACTGAAACAGCTCCTCACATCCACTAAGCAGTAAAGTTTCCAAACGCTGCAGCTTCCAAATGGAGTTGGGAAGTTTTTCCATTTGACGGCATCTTTCCAGGTCAAGATATCTCAAATGCTTCAAATCATCAATCTTTTTTGGCAAAATCTTAATATTAGAATCACTCAAAACCAGCATCCTCAAAAATCGAAACCTTGAGATGCTTGATTCAACAAATTGTTGGCTAGGTCCCTCCCCAAGAAAAGGAAAGCAGATGGTTCTCACATGATGACCTAATTTAGATAAGAAATCAAGAGCATCTTCATCTTTCGTTGTATGAAAACCAACAAATGATAAATGTCGAGTTTTCTTGGTAACAGATTGTTTGCCGGAGTTAACTATTACCCACTCATCATTTGCCATTAGCACTGCAAGATCATGAACAAGGTCATGCATTTTAAATAGAAACAAATCAACTGCGACTTCGAAATCTTGGAAGAAAGATCTGGAAACTAATTCCTTGAAATATCGCATCCCAATAGTTTCTAGCTCTTCATTTCTGTTAGAGGATTGTATAAGTCCATGTGCCATCCAAATTTCAACCAACTGATAATTATTTAATTCATAATCTTTTGGAAAGATAGAGCAATAGACAAAACATTGTTTCAAGTGCGATGGCAAGTGATCATAACTTAGTTTGAGAGCAGGCAAAATATCGTTTTCCTTTTGGTCCAATTTCCAGATCTCATTATCCCTAACACGTTTCCACTCATTTTCATCAGTTGACGAGTACAATAGACTTCCCAATGTTCTCACAGCTAAAGGAATTCCTCCACATTTTTTCACGATTTCCTCTCCAATTTTCATCAGGTTAGGATGTTGAGGTTCTTCTCCTTCTTTAAATGCACATTTATTAAACAATAACATACACACATCATTTGGAAGAACTCCTAACGTAAGTGTTGAGACAGTTCCCATAATTTTGGCAACTTGACGACTACGCGTAGTCACTATGATTTTACTTCCACAAGCACCTCCAATTAACAAATTTTTCAAGTCAATCCATCCTTCACGGTCTTCATTCCACACATCGTCCAGTACAAGTAAATATCTTCGAGCTCTCAACTGTTCTTGCAATATACTTTGCAATTGGTCAACATCCAAATCGCCAT
Source organism: Trichilia minutiflora (assembly GCA_035590515.1). Lineage (NCBI taxonomy): Eukaryota > Viridiplantae > Streptophyta > Magnoliopsida > Sapindales > Meliaceae > Trichilia > Trichilia minutiflora. The sequence continues at coordinate 9,019 of JAVXUL010017584.1, forward strand.
AATCCACTTTGCTTGCAGATTTAACAATTTTCAGTATCAATTGTTTGAGGTCAGGATCATCTGAGACACATACCCACATTTTCAAATCAAAATGTTTATCTACCGTTTCATTGTTGTACACCAATTTTGCTAGTGCAGTTTTCCCAATACCTCCAATTCCAACAATAGGAATAATGGAGACATTTTCAACCTCACTTTGTTGGATTAATAATTCGATGACGTTTTCTTTATCTAGATCTCTCCCAATGACCTGAGAAGCAATCACAAAAGAGTGGGTTTCCCTTTGGCCGATAATGACTTGTTTATTGTCAATGTTCTCCGTGAGATCGAAGTTATTCTTCTCAGCTACAATTTCATCTAATCTCCCTCTAATCTTCTTAATTTTATGACCCATCTTGAAATGCAAAGCAAGCGGATTTGAATAAGAAAAGAAGTTGTGTACCTTTTTTGTAAAGCTCCCATGGTTCACAACTTGCCTGCAAAGAAATTCAGCCCCAAATTCATCTAACACATCTTCTGCATCATAGCAAATATCTTTAAGCTTTTCCAGCCAAACTCTCAGCTTATGATTGGAACTCTGACCGTGTTTTTCCTCTGCATCTTTAAGAACAGCTTTGATAGTATATAAGGTGTCTGCAAGCTTTTCTACATCATCTTTTGCTCCAATTGGTAATGAAACTTGTTCATAAGCAAGGGATGCTATTTTACTCGAGACTTTCTCAGCAATAGCAGTGATAAATGATTCTGCCATAATTTGCTTGGAACAAAGAGAAATCAGATTGTTGATGATGTTCAATGGATAATATGACAGAATTGAGCTTTGGTGAGCAGGGGAAGACTTAAGATTACCACGCGTATAAGAATCGAAACATTTTCAATTAAAAAATAAAGGAACGGCATGTTCTGGAACCTGTCTATACATTATTAATAATCAAATCTATACAAATTTTATATTTGTACAATGTTTAGCTATCAAGTTTATTATATAAATTGATTGATTACTTAATGCCAATTTTGCCAACTTGACAGGTTGTAATACATCGTCATCATAATTTAATTATTATTTTTCATTAATAATTAGTAAACTTAAAATATGACCAAGAATCACCAAGTGCTACCACTTCTCTGCTACATCCACTGCGACATCTATCATCATTTGAGGTGATTGTTAACTTCTTTGTAATTTTAGTGAACTGGTTTATAGTTTATATCATGTTAGTATTACCAATAATTCATCGTAATAGTAATTGTATAAGGAATTCAATGAAAAATCCAATAATAATTACCTGAATAAAAAATAAACTTGAGGAATAAACCATTCTCTTTTGGCACTTCAAATCTTTATTAATTTGCTTTAGTTTTGAGAAGAAATACAAGAATAACAATTGAAAAAAATATATATACATACACCTACCTGTATAAAAAGTAAATCAACAACCACATGATATATAATAAAGTTTTCATTTGGAAAAGAAAATTCTGATAGCCTTTTTTCAATCATAATTTTATATTACCGGTAGAGTGAATGTATAGAAAGCAATGTATATATATATATATATTTTAATATATTAGAGATTCTAATTTATTAAATTAAAGATAAATATTAATCAAATTAATTTATTTTTAAATTAAAAAAGACAATTCAAATAAAATCTATTATCATAATCCTTTATACTTCAACTTAATGATATTTGTGAGATTTGAATTTGAGGCTTCTGAAAATATTTAAAATCTTGTCACCCGACTAGGTTATAGGGGATTAGAAAGCAATGTACATAATTTGGCGTAAAGAATTGCCGGCCAGTTATAATGATGAGGCCGTCATTTCACTACAGAAAGCAACGTATACAATTTGACATAAAGAATTGCCGGCCAGGCATAATGACGCGGCCGTCATTTCACTGCAGAAAGCAACGTATACAATTTGACATAAAGACTTGCCGGCCAGGCACAGTTCAAGAAACTGGAGGGAGCAGAACCATGTCTGACAGAAAAAAAAAACAGAGAAAGACTGAAATTTTTTATTTATTCGATTGAGTTGTTCAAAAAAATTTTTAAAAAAAACTTTATTATTCGATCAAACGAAAGGGATCCTTCATCCGATTGAATCCTCGTTTATTTTTATGTTTTTACTTTTTATTATTTTATTTTTATAATTATTTAAATTTATATTTAATGAATATTATTATAATTGAATTTAACCCTTATTTATTAGTTATTAAAGAAAAAGAACACTCAAATTTTAAGATTTGAAATTTGTTAAACTTTAGTTTGATTCAATTAAAATCACTCGTAATTTTTAAAGTTTCTATATCTTATTTCATAGATTTTAAATTTTAGGAATTAATGATTTTATTAATTAGTTTCAACCACATCTTCACCGCATCACTCAAGATTACAGGCCAAAGCATAAAGTCAGATTGTCGGGCGTAAAAAAGAGATCCTTAACCAAGTTCTAATGGACTGCATTATTTGTATTATTTATATAAATATTAAATACTAAGTTTTTGTTATTTAAATTTTTTTTTTTCTTGCTGTTGAGTAAATCCTAAATGCATGCAACCGCTGCCATCCAATCATGGACACCACCGGCAGCCATCCGTTGTCATTTCAACTAAATATTCATCGTAAATTTAAAGATGAATTTTTTGATTGGAAATTTCAATTTGAGGTTTTCGACAAACCATGATACATAATATTATTATTTTGTAGTGTAACGTCTAACAATGATTTTAATAATATTAATAATTATTATTATTAAAATTATGATTTTAAAGAATAAAATCAACGATTTTAACGATTTTAAAAAGAAAACGATTTCGATTTTAGTTAAAATCGAAAAACGATTTTAAAAAGAAAACGATTTCGATTTTAATTAAAATCGAAAACAGTAAAACAATAAAAATATTTATTTCAATTTTAGTTAAAATCGAAAACAGTAAAATAATAAAAATATTTGATCGATTTTAATCGATTTTGATCGATTTTATTAATTTATAAAAATATTTTAAATATTTTATTATTTATATATTATTA
>JAVXUL010017605.1:0-12053 GCA_035590515.1 Trichilia minutiflora
TTTACTTGGTAATTTCTTTCTTTAAAATCAATCCATCACTTGTTCTACCTTTTCTATTGGATCTTGGCTTGGACATATCCAATTAGACTCTTGGAAAAAACACTCCCTGTGGATACGACACTTGGACTCACCGGATAATACTATAACAAGACTACCTATACTTGGGTACAAAATCTAATTGAGATCAAGTATGAAATTGAGCTATATTACACCCCAATAGTCTAAACTATACTCAACCTCCCAATTCCAATCATATCAACTCAATACAAGCCAATAGTTAATACAAGTGCATTGGAATGACCACTATCGTTATTTGTCTAAGTTGCTATATTGTAATTGAAATCAATCACTCCATTCTGACCTCGTAGGTCATAATTTTACATACAAATCAATGTACGAATTCAAATGAAGTCTATATAAACCACCATCATCATCTGATCGATAATTTTTTATGAAACCATCACTATTCTATAATACTATAATAAGTGATATAAAAATAGGGTTATAACTAATCTCATTTATTTAGGTAAACATTGGGATTGGATCTCCAGGGTCTCATACTCATATAGATAACAGTATCCATAGATTAATCAATATTAATAGATCACATCTATAAGATATGATCTATACACTTGTATAATAAAACACATATAGATAAATTGGATATCAATACTTGAGATTATTGAATTCTACTGTCTTAATCTAAAAGATTCAATCTTTCCCATCTTAAGTTATATTCACATAAAAATCCTCATCATCGTAACCAAATTCATGTGATCATAATCATTCCATAATAATATAAATCATATTCAACATGGTATTTCATAAAGCATATATGTCGCATAAAACATATATCAACAATTACATTCCACTAAATCATAACATTAGTTTAGAATATCAATTGCTTGTGGTCTATTAGATTTTTAGCTATAGGATAATCCTCACATCATCGAGCTATTTTCTTAACGATCAATACACAAATTTCAAAATAATAATTAGCATATTAAGCCTCTTACAAAAATCTCAAATTATAACGCTGGCATTCAAAATCATAAACTCAAATCATCACATAAGTCAAAAACAAAAATTATAAAATCCATGTGTGTGTGTGTGTGTATAAACTATAGTCATCATGAAATTAATAATCGATTTCTCTTGGTTTATTGGATTTCACCTATCTTATTTCATATTGTATGAAAATCGGTAACCGATAGAGGTGAAAGTATAATAACATGCTATGTAGTAGAGGCTATTGGATCTTATTGACCATCTACTCTATTTTATACTGTATAATTGATCCTCACTCTTAGACTATAAGATTTCACCCATTTTATCATATACTATATGAAATTCACACCTAACATAAATCAATACCGGCACAAAAGGTTGAAAATAGATACCATGGTTTACAAGGCCCCAAAATTAATATCAATATCTCATAAGGTCAAAATCAATATCAATGACTTAGAAGACCAAAATTAATATTGTAACACCCCAGATTATCGGAGTACTACCTACAGTGATTAGGGCTAATCCCATCTCCCTCAGCCTCAGTTAGACATTTATAATCGATAATTAAACACTTATAACTTGTTATATATAGATTATACATACATGTAGAAATTAAATTTATTGAACAACATTATCATGTAACGCATAAACTATAGGCCTTAGCACTGATAAGTGGAACCCAATACCCAAAATACACACACACACACAGAGAAATTAAGAATGGTATACACAAGTTTGCACATAGACCAGAACTCAGGAATACATAATAGGGTTACCAAGCCCAATACAGAATATATATACATGATTGGACCCAACCTTAGTGATTGCATGTGGTTATTTGCTCTAACTTGATCGCCTTTCAAAAATTTACTGAAAAATCTAGATAACCTATAAGACTATAAGGGAGTGAATCTCGGAAGAGATTTAGTGAGTGGATAATTAATGAATAAAACATGTATCAAAGCATAAAATTAGAACCTATAACCAATACTGAAACCACAAAATTCAAAACCATTTTCAAAAGCTAAACTTGATTAGCCTTGCATTTTAAGGCTTGATATAGTAGAACCTTCAAGAGGAGCTTGAAGAAAATGGATGTAGGCTTGGTACTAGCCGACTCACTATAAATTAATGTGCATATTTTTCTTATTTCTTATCTCTTCGATAATGATTTCTAGTTTATTGTAGGAAACTTTCATATACATTGTTAATCTCATTAAAAAGTTTTAAAAATCCAATTCAACCTCCTCCTCTCGGGTTGCCTTAGTAGGATTTCATATAGTAATTAGAGAAGTATGCAAAGATGTGAATAGATAACGAGTGACAAAGAACAATATTTCATTTATCTTCTACTTCTTACATGTACCGATACCTACACAGAACATAAATTAGGATGTGCTTTCTAAGCACATAAACTCTCTCCCTTATGACTCTCGACTAAGGGTAAGAAAAATGAAAATACCAACCCAAACATTTAAAATCAGAAAAATTAAAAAATAAGATAAAAGTAAAAAGAGTACTCCAAAATCATAATCAATTAGAACTTTATACAGCATATAAATAATCATATTAGTAGAAAAAATATTTTATCATTCGCAAATTCTTTTATAAATCCATAACAAAACAATCCATATAAGGTTTTCATTATATGCATAAGTATGTAGATTTATCCATTTCCTAAAAATTTATTAATAATCAACCAATAAGAGATTCTCATAAAATAACTTGCAAACAAATCACAAATGGCCTCCTCTTGACGTCAATCCAAATACTCATCAACTTCTCCTTAAAAACATTTAGAAAACATAAAGAAATTTAACATTTATCATTAAGCATAGGGTAAAACAATTTGGTTTTCTAACATTTCAATAATAAGCTTTTCTATAAACATTTTTAAAACAAAAGAAAATAGAAACAAAATATAAATATTCACTTACTCATAAAACATACTACAAATATCCTTAGTTTTCATAAACCAATTATTTTATTTAAAAAAATTATCTAACTTCCTAAAATGTGAAAAACAGATAAGTTTTATAAACATTGTAAATAGATGAAAAGTATTTTTTTTTAAAAAAAGTCCACTCACAATTGTAAGGAGGGTTTGTACTCTTTAGAATTCGTTTTACGGCTTGAAGCTTTATCTCATAAAAGTCGAAAACTATAATCATAAATCATACTCGTTTAATTCCTATTCTTAAGAATAATGTAACAACTTGAATATAAAACCAAATAATTTAATCTTGAATTTTTGATCGTTAACCATTTATCGTATTTAATATGAATCTCGACTATTTACTCAATTATTGCTCATAACATATTATAACTAATAACATAATATTCATTAGAATAAGTTAAATTTGATTAACTTTCCAAATTTAATAATTCAATTTGAACATATTCAACAAAAATCTAATTTCATAACAAATAATCACTAAATATCTTAGTCAAACACACATATAATAATTTTTAGCTTAAACTAATCTAATCATGCATTTTCGAGTTTCAGGTGAATAATAACCAATGATGTGAACAATAACTTTGATCCATAAAATTACATAAATCATAAAATCAGAGTTATAAGGAAGCTTGGAATCTTACCAGAGTGTGAATTTAACTCTCGAAAGCTTCATTCATGACAAATCAAAAATTTTCCCCGATTATAATTAGTAACCCCAAGTTTGATTTAGCTCGATTCACAACCATTTTTGATGAAATGAAATGTGAACTATGTAAAGGACGATGTGTACTGATGATTTACAACAAAAATTGGAAGATTAACTAATAGAAAATAGAAAAATATGAAAGAGAAAAGAGTCAAAAGCTTACTGTGTTCTAACCTTTGGTCACCCACTAGAGATCGAAGAACAAATACCCCCAAATGATCATTTCAATTTTTAAGTCTCTCAACAAACATAAATGGATGAAGAAATGACCTGTTTAGCCTTGAAAACATGAAATGAATGGAGAAGAAAACATTTAAAATGGATAGAATAGTCTTTTTTTTAAATTAGATATTTGTTTCTATAAGTCAATGGCTATTCTTCGTTAAAGTGTATTGATACTTATACTTTTGTAACTAAAAAATATTGATATATACCATAAAAGTCGAGTTTTTTTATGTCAAAGTGTCAATACTTTTAAGCCAAGTATTGATATTTATGCTTCTTGTACTAAAAAATATCGACTTCTACTGAAAAAGGTGAATTTTTGTGCCAAAGTATTGATACTTTTAGGCCAAACATCGATACTTTGGTTTTAGTGACAAATATTACTTTGGTCTTTGGGTCTTAAAAATATCATTCAAATCCCTGTATTTCAACACTATTTTTTCTTTCATCTGAGATCCGATTTCACTTTCGTTTCTTTTTATATAGTTATAATTCTTCCCTCTTTCATTATAAATAAATATAATATCAAAATTCTATTCTGATTGACAAAAATTTAGCTTGCAAGTTCAGGTGTCTATATAAGAAATCCTTATAAAATCTGATGATAACCTGCCCTATTTTTGACTTTGATTCTCTCTCATTTGACTTTATATTTGACTAATATTTGATTATATTAAATCCTTATTTTATTCTCTTTTCTTAGAAATAAAGTGCTCATTAATCAGATTTTTCGATCAATAAAAATTTAGCTTTGAAGTTCAAGTACGTAGTTAGAACTTTAGGGATATTTTTAAAAAAACGTTAAAAATTTCATCCAAAAGTTATCAAATCACTTAATAATCATAAATATGAGGCTATTTAACCAATGATACACTGGAATATAAAATTTTTAAAATGATAAAAATATTTTTTAGGATAAAATAATCAAAACACCCCTAAACTTAAAATATGGGGTATTACAAATATCAATGGCTCACAAGATCAAAATCAATTTAGAATATAAAATATTTGCTCTTTGCCCTGATTAGTACAAAAACCACGATTAAGATACATATCCAAGCAAGAATCAATAAAGTCATCAATTATTTATAAAATCATATTCAAAACCATTTCATAATGATGTAATTCGATTTCAACATCAACTTAACACTTGGCCATCTTAGCCTCAATAATAAACAAGTCAATCTTTATTTTATCAAAACCTATGAGTCCCATAGACCTTACAAACCATACACAAATCAATCTAATAATCAATAAATTAATATTAAAACCATTTATAAAAAATCACACACACACACACACACACACACACATATATATATCATCAGAATCATTTATAATAATATAATATCAATCATGGGTAAATCAATCTTTATTCGACTAATACTCCTTGATCCCGTGGACCTCATGAAATCATATCACAAAATCAATATCATAAAAATCATAACTAACCTTTAGCAGTCGTATCTATCTATCTATCTATACAAATCATGCCACCATCACAATCCAATTATTCGATATATCTATCACAAACAAGTGAAACTCTTCGTAGTCTCTATCTCGATCAAATTACTATCGCCTTCCAACCTAAATCATATAAAAATGTCTATAACTCTAAAGCATATGAAAATATAAGTTTTATAAACATTTAAAAATAAGTAACAAAAGTCAAGAACATTTCACTCACCTCTTAGGGAGGGTACACACTTTCTGTTGTTCTTTATTCCGCTTGGCTCTTTGGTTGTACACCTTATGCCTAACTACATATATAAATACATCCATGTTAATATTGAATCATTAATCAATAATAACATAATGCTAATTAAACAATTATGTCTATAATCTAATCATTATATAATACTATTTTCCTAGTCATTTTTCTAATTCCCATCAATGGAATCCCATAACCATGTCCAAACTCAACATTCACATTAATTTGATAATTCTATCTTGTTCGGTATCTAATTCACTATTCTATCAGATTACTCATAATTCAAGCTAATTATTCATAATTCTATATCCAATGCATTCAATTTAGTTGGTATACAACTGATTCTAATTCAATCCAACACAATTGTAGAATTTTTTTGTATATAAATAGTAAATTCTAATGTACAATATTGTATTTATTGTTCTTTTATAGCCAAAATTTTAATTTCACATTTTCAATAATCTAATCTTTATTTAGCATACTTTACGCCATAAATAATATAATTAAACTCATAATTGGATCAATTGGAGATTAATTTAAAAGTGAATGAACAATAATCCTAAACTATAAATTCTTCAATTTATTAAATTAACACTTAAATTAAACTCATAAACTTATCAAAAGGTTGAAATTAACCCTAAAATCAATTGTAGCTTGTTGTTGAAATCCCTAAATGTGTGAATAGTGCACCCTAACATTCTAATTGTTCTCTGACCTTAAATTTTCACCAAATCGATGAAATAAAGTATGAAAAATGTAGAGGGTGATGATTAAGGTTAATTTGTTGCAAAAGATTGCAAGTGAAACAGTTAAATTGAAGAAATGTAATGAAATGGAAACGGGAAGCAAAATAAACCAGAGGAGAAAAAGAAGAAGATAGAAATAATCATTTCCATGCATTGCACACACACACACACACACACACACACACACACACACACATATAATAACAAGCAAAAAAACCAAAGGATCCTTAAAGAAAAGGAAGAAGACAAAGGTTTGGGGGGTAAAATCGACTTTTTAGGGCTAAATTCAATCAAAATGACGTCGGATACAAGTGAGGACTCAAACTAGTGCTAAAATTGGTCCAAAGACCATTGAACCGATTATATACAATGCCTTGAACTAGTGCTGAAAACCAGCATCGATTGGTGGAGGTTTTGGGCTGGTTTGCCCTATGCATTTGATTTTTTGACCTCCTCTATCCGGTGATGATATCTCTCTCATCCGAAATGTCCAATTTTACTTATATTTCTTTCTACTCGAGCGTTGTCGAGGCTAATTTTAGTAGCAAAAAGTCTTTTGTCAATTGGATTTTTTGTTTGATGAGAATTTCAATTTGAAGATTGAGTATATAGTTAACATCTCTAGGAAAAATTTTCCAAACTCATTTTTTTTTTCCTTGAAAACTTCTCAAATTACTCAAATAACATTTATATGGTATCAATTATTCAATATGAAGTACTCAACCATACATTTTGTTGAAAATAACGAGATTGTCCATGGAGAATAAAGTGATTGAAATGACTCTAAGTCAAAATTATGGGATTTACATATGGGATATTTAACTAGAATTTTTTGAAATTAATTTAGTGTGAAATTTAAATATAAGTATTAAATTATTTATTTTTAAATAAAATATTTAAAAATAATATTTTAATATTTATATTCTTATGAATTTTAAATATTAATTAAATGATAAAATTTTAAAAAATATAAATAAAATAATTTTCACTCACAAATGTAAATAAAACCTATCATGATGTGAATTACTGAATTTTGTTATAGTTTATGATGTTCTATGAAATATATTATTATTATTATTATTATTATTATTATTATTATACGACTTTGATCATCTATGTTAGAATAAAACAAAAGATTAAAAAAGTAATCGTGCTATTTTAGTATGTTAAATGCCTTAATTATCAATAAAAACTCAATGCAAGCTTAGGCAATTCTATTTCTTTTAAACAATTATAATTAAATTAAAAAATATGATACTTTTAGTCATGCTTGAAAAGTTATTAATTCTCAAAATTTTAAGTTTATTACCTAAAAATATTATTTATATTATTTCATTATATATTTCTTTTTCTGAAAACTTATTTAATAATTGTTCATGACAAATTAAATATATTTTACTCGAAACCTAGACTAATACGTTTTTATTTTTAACTTTGGTAACTGTAATTGAAGGATTACGTATATAAATTTATTTAATAAAATATTAAAAGAGTTTCAGTAATATAATATTTAATTTGAAAGCTTTAAGAAATTATCGATTTTTTTTAAAAATATTTAAAGTAATGTGATTATTGAATGGTATAAATAATATCTACCAATATTAAAAACAAACCGACCCACAATTTTTCATTTGATTTCTTGTGATTTGAATATTCTTGTGTTGTTTTGTTGCTTGAGAATATTAAAAAAGGGTATATTCACATATGGTACTTTTGAGGAAAAATATATTGTTTCGGTTTAGGTAAAATATTTATTTCTAAAAGGTGTATTTATTTCTAAAAAGTGTATTTATTAGATAAACTTATAAAAGAAATATTTTATAAAATTTAAGCTTTTATATATATATTTTGTGTGAAATTCGTTTCTTGGTTAATTTCTAGAAAGTTAATTTAGTGGGGTCTACAGTAAATTCGTATTATGCTATGTCATGCTCTAATTCCCTTTTTTTTTTAAACTCTAGCATCAAAGGTGTGCTCGTTATGGGTTAAGTTCAATGCATTTGACATGGCTTAAATGAAGAACATATATATTATTTCATATTATATATATATATATATATATATATTGGAATTATCTATTTTTATTTATTTTTTTAATAATTTATTTTTATTTTTTTAAAAATTCATTTGTCTATTTAGTACAAAAATAATCTCCTGAATATAAAAAATAACCTTTCATCGTTTAGAAACAAGGGGCACTTGACAATCTCAAAAGCAATTTATTATAGGGACAAGCCAGCAAGGCTATGGTGTACACCATTCTCTATATAACATTTTTTATTTTATCAAACTCTTTTGTTGTAATATGTAATTTTCTTTTATAATTTTTGGATACTTTTACTATAATTTTTAATTTATATGTATTTGTGTTACATAAAAAGAATTAAAAATTGTAATGCAATAAATTGAATAAAGTGAAATTACATAAGCATGGACCCCTGACTCTTGTTAGTTGTTATATTTTTCAATCCACTGACATTGAAAAGGTGAGATGGGGAGAAATATAGCGTACGGGAAATTTCCATGAAGACTAGGCAAAGGCTAGAGTAATAAAGTTGGTACAAAATTAATTATATAGGAAATTTCCATGAACGTTAGAGAATTAAAGCTGACTTGATTCATTTCCTTTCTACACGACAAAGAAAATAATTGATCTTTGCATCCTTTTGTCTCACTTTATTATAGATCATTGAAATTCTAGATTGTAGTATCTATTAAAAAACAAAACCAAGTATGGAAGAAATATCATGACTGAGGGCTATGCCTATTCCTAATTGATTGTCTTTCATCATAAATTGGTTTAGTAGAAAATTGCCTCTGAAAATACTCCAGCATCTTTGCAAAACTGCCCACTAAATATGACTAGAATTTGGACCTACAACACCACAGAGGCACTTGCCCAATATTTAGAAAAATCAGACCTACATTCTATTATTCTTCACTTAATTTATCATATTTTCAAACTATCCTTGGATTTCGAAATATCTTTATATATTGACTCGTATTACATTTTCTTTGGTTTATTTGATGAAAAATATTTGAACCCAAATTTTAACCCACAAGAAGGGGAGTCTTGTTTCGTAGGGAATGGGACGACATCTATATTGACAACTACAGAAAAACAGAGCAATGTCTATAGTATATATATTGAAGACTCTTCTACTTCGTATCATATTCTAAAAGTAAAACAATTAAAATATTTAGTGAATACCCATTTTTTTTATAATTAAGTTTAAAATTCAATACATATTTTATATTCAAATTTGATTATTAGTGATTTATCTGATAACACCTAAGTATCATAAGTTAAAATACCTCAATCTTAAATATAATTTTAGAATTTTTTAAAAATTAAATTGATTATTTAAATTTTTTTTTGTATACAATGAAAAGCATTAATCTCTACAGTATTCAAACAATGGCTTCCAGATGAATACAGAATCAACGTTAGATATAATTATCTAGTGTGTTTAGGGATCACTTAGCGTTACGGTATAGAGGTTGGTTAAAATTCTCTGATTACCTCAGGTTCTTACAAAAAATCTCCTGATTACCTCAGGTTCTTACAAAGAATTCACTCTCTGAATTTGAACACGGAACCAATACAAAGTCAGCCGTCCAATATATCCTTATTTACCGATTCACCTATTTAATTATAAATACCTTTTATGTAAGAATGTGGTTTCTGTCTAATTTGACTTGCAAAGTAACTTATAAAATGTTTTGTAAATAGCAAATTGTATATGGTTGAAGAAGAAATTAAAGATGATAGTTATGATATTAACAATGCAAAGTGCAATTTATGAATGCTGTAGTTGTTTAAGATGGTAATAAACAACTATACTGTACTGATAACTGATTAAGCATGAACCAACACCTTCAAATGGTGGGAAGGAAATAAAAGGGTGTCTTGTGTAAGATGATCAAGAAAAATGTAAAAAAGGAAACCTATGGTAATGGAAATATTTTATATTGATATATAGATAAAAATGTAGGATCTTAAAAATAGATCGATTCTTCTTGTACCAATTTTAGAGAATTTTTTTTTTTTTTTTAATTTATAAAAAGTTTTTAATCTATCTTTGTATATAGAATAAGATGAGTCTTAACTGAGTAAAACCTTAAAAAAAAATTTGAATCAGATTGTGGGAACGGCATGACTTTTTAACCAAAAAGGAGATGTTTTCATTTTAGGGGAGTTTATCTGGTCCAACCCCGACTTGCCATTCTCTTTGTGAAATGAAATTATGATCACAACATAGAAAATAGATTATTACATTATGAGTATATGATCTAGAATTTTTTCTTTAAAAAAATTAGCATACATTCCTTTTAATACAATCATTTAATTAGTCATGAATATATTTCACTTATTGTAATTATTAATATAATTGATAATTTATATTCAAATAAATTTTTTATCAAATTATTGATAATGATATAATGGTGCCATCAACTTTTCCTAAAGTTTCTAAAGATATTTATTCTTTGATGGTTAATAACAAATCAACAATATTAAGGATAAAAATTTTTACACAATTTTTTACATAAATCGAGGTGGCAAAATTATATTGTTGCCACATATTTTATATAATTTATTTTTATTTTATTTCGATTAATTTTCTTACCCTTGTGAAAATAAAGTAACATTAAATTTTCAAGTTTTTATACAAACTTTATTATATAAAGTAATATATTACAATTATTGATACTAGTTTAAGTTTTGCAGCTTGAAACTACTAGTAGCATACAATTGCTAGTACTAGTTTCTTAAGCAGAGAAATCTTAAGTACTGAGAATTGGTTCTTGAGATTAGTTTTGTTCGTGAGTTTAATTTATTCTTTTGTTGTGAGAGAGAGACTGGGAAGCTGGGGAATGACCTCAATTTTGTGTTAATAATTACTACAGGACAGAGCTAGCTTTTACAATATAAGAGGACTAAAGCGTAAATATTCTGAACATGTAAGATGCAAAATAACATATATGTATTTTTAAAGAATTAACCCAATATTAAAATTTTTTCAATTTTTAAAAATTTACAAGATCACTTCTATTCCATTCCATCCAATCAAAGGTATCCTTAATGATACAACCAGCCTTGACAAGGAGGTTTAATGTTGCAATGCACAATAAGACAAACTACACATATCTAGTGATCCAATTACAAGACAGCAAGCTTCAAGGCTTAAATAAGCAATACAAGCTTTTGTTCAAAGTCAAATCACAAGTCAAATACTTGAGGAGGCTGAAACATCCATGGAGAAACACTAAGGCACGTCCAAGCTTATAACTTTACTAAAGGAGGCAGATGAAGGGGCTAATACTTAGCTAATCTGGAAGACAAGCCCAATACATCTCTTTGGGGAGTGTTTTGTAATAAATTAGACTTGTGATTTTCTATTTTTAATTAAGTCCAAGAACATGTTAAGGGGCTGGATATTTATTAAAAATAATATGTACCTTTATTAAAAGTCACATGACTTAGTTTATTTATTTTAGATATTATTTAAGTGTTAAGCCCATTCCTTATTGGATTAGGATCAGATTTTATTAAATGGCCTTACAAACCCTTTTGCATTAGGGTTTGAAGGTGGACAAGGGTATTTAAACCATCTTTATCCTTGTAAACAAGAGTTATGATTGATGAATAAAATTTCAGACGTGTTCTTCAAGAGAGGTGTGATTGCCTTCTTT
>JAVXUL010017616.1:0-12053 GCA_035590515.1 Trichilia minutiflora
TTTTATCCATTGTATGTTTGGGTGTGTGGATGAATATTTGAAATTGTTTATGAAATGTTTTGTGGTAAACAGATTTTATATGAGCCTTACAGGTGGTATCCTGTGTTATTGGGTACACCCTGGAGACCTGTGGCGTTGTCATAGGTAGGACCCACAGGTCGGATCGTGACACTATTAGTCCTTAGACCTGAGACATTGTGACTGCAATCTACAATGAGACACATCGTTCACTTGTGTATATTGCACTAGGCTAACCACGTTTGGTGAAAGAAGCTTGATGGCAATATATTCTTATTGTATGAGAATAGGTAATAATCAATATGAAATCTGCTGGCTTAGATAGTTGAGCTTGAGATCCTATGCAGAACTGTCATATACGAGAATTAAATTTTTGATCAGAGTACACAAATTTCATAAATGTGTTTTTGGATAAGTGGTCTTCTTTATAATTAAAATTCTAATCTTATGATCAAGTTAAGGGTTTAACGATTCAATGAACTGCACTCGATCGAGAGTCGATAGTAGAGAGACTGTACTACATGCAAATATGACTATATGAATTTATTCGGAATTACATTTTCTATGTTCTAGGGATCATGATATCTTGCTAGAGGTTACTCATAATCATTGAGAATTTTGGTTATAATGTGTTGTACTAAAATGATGCGAAAGGGTTCGCATCTGCTCATGTCTAATTCACAGTGAATTCAGGAGGTCATACATACTCTAGAACCAATAAGATGAAGAATAATAAAATAAATATCATTAAATTAATTAATGATATTTATAATCAGTTACTCTGATTTATTAATCAAAAATTGATTTTATTCTTTATTGTAAAGAATAGATTTCTCGACAATAACGTGCTAACGTCCATTGGCTCGAGAAATATTTCGATGAATAAAAATATAGTAAATATGATTTACGATTATTTACGAAATTAAAAAATATATTATATATAGATAGATAGATAGATAGATAGATCTATATCTATATTTAGATATAGATATGTTAATATCAATATTGTTAATAATAATAATAATAATAATAATAATAAATAATATTTATAACAATAATTGTTATTATTATTTAATATTTTGTTATTATTATTTAATATTTTTTTTGATAATACCTTATTATGATAAGAAGAGAAAAAAGCAACCAATGAGAATATAGGTTAGTGGTGGTTTGTGATTGGTTGAAAAAATAGAAAATGTTAAATTCTCCACTTCTCCACTATTGGCTTTCTTCTTGCTTTTAAAAATACAAACATTTAGCTTTTGATTTTGGAAGTTGTTGGATGTGCAGAGAAGAAAAAAAACAAAACTTTGGTTGCTTTGAAGTAAAAGAGAAGAGGAAGTACGAAAGAAGAGGAAGTATGAAAGGATAAAAAGGGTTTTTATGGTTTTACAAGTTTGTAAATATTACAAACAAATTTAACATAACTTTCATCTCTTCTCTAGTCTTCCCTCCATTAAATTGGAACCATCTTCATCTCTATTGATTTGTGGATATTTCTAGAGTCTAATAAAAAAGCTTAAACTTTCGGATTATAAAGTATAAGCTATACAACTAAAAATATGTTAAAATTTTTTTGAGAATATTTCATAATATGTATCTATGATTTTGACTTGTCTTTCCATGATTTTCTTCTCACAGTATAAACCCCAGTGAATTTCTCTCTAAAACTGATATAGAACACATTATTAAAGGTTTTATTTTTTATGTAAAGTGTTTCAAGTTTTAAGTTGCGAAAAAAAGGGATATAAACATGCATCCAAGGGATTGCGGCCAAGTCCTATAACGTGCATTTAAGCCATTAACATCATTCAGTTGTCTTATCCCTCCTGACTTAAAGAACTGCTTCATGAGCATTGTCTGACAATGACAATTAGGTGAGTTTGGATGACTTGATTTGTTACCACCAATGTTTTCTTCAGTCGAAATTGTGTTGATAAGGTGGAGGAGGACCTTCTGGAGCTCCTCTGCATTACTCCATTCATGGACTTCTGCCTTGATAAGTATTCGGTCGCTGTAAATGCAACCCCACAGAGGATAATTCTTCCTTGCATCACATAATCACCATTTCTGAGCTTCAAAGTTGGACAAAAGTCACTTCTTCCATCTCCAAGGTAGATAAATCTAGGTTTCCCATGTCCAATAGCTGAAGTGCAAAAATGATCAAGAACCAAACCCTGCAATGAGAAGGATAATTAGAACTTAAAAGGTTTTAGACAAAAGAACAGAAATATGCAAGGTAGTAAGAAAGAAAATGTTGCAAATCAACAACATAAGCAGAACAATAACTAAAGGTTCATTATCTCAATTCATCAGTAGATATGATTAATAATTTAGATGATTTATTTTTATTATAATTATATTAACTATAATTGGTTCAGGTTCAGAGACTCCGGATCCGAAATGGTATTTTCCTGATGGGTTAGACCAGAAAGTTGGAAAAAGAGGCCTTATGATGACTGGGTGGGTACCCTAGTTCTTGATCGTTAACCATCCATCAACAGAAGTATTTTTATCGAATTTAATGTTAGAAGCAATTGGTCGTGGGATTCCAATTTTAGTATGGCCTATTGGAGGAGATCAAAATTATAATACAAAATTGGTGATCAATTATCTGAGGATAGGGTATATGATTTTTGATGATCTTTCAAAATCTGTGGATGATATAGTGAGTGGTATAGGAAGATCGATGGGAGATAATGAGATGAAGAAACGGGCGGAAATGCTTGGCCATATATTTGATCATGGTTTTCCTAAGACTTCAGCAGGTGCTTTGATGCTTTTGTTCATCTTATAAACCAGAAACAAGGTTAAGTTAATTAAACTTAACTAGAAACAACTATCGTGTGTAAAACAAATTATCTAGATTAATGTTTTGTAAAATTTGTTGTTTTTCCGTCATAGTCATATTATTATATATGATTATTGTATGGATCATTTGTCTTAGGAGTGCTAATGAGAGTCAAATGCCTTGTGCGTTGTAAAGATGGATTTAAATTTAAATAAGCATTTAAAATTAATTCAAAAAATTTAAATTAAGAAAAATTAATAAAATCTTTTGTTATTATTATATTGGATCGATTTGGACTCGTTTGAATCATTCAGACCTACTCGAACTTAGAACGAGTACATTTGAGCTCGTGTCAAGAACCATGTGCCATAACTTGCTGCCGAGCACACTCTAAACTTCATGCTAGTTCGTACCAGGCTTTATGAGCTCAGGGTTTATTTAATTAGATTGGACCCAGGTTATACGGCTCAATTTTCACCTCGAACTTCCCACTATGTCCTTTGAGAGAATTTAAAAGATGACATTAAATGAGATCCTAAGAATGGTTATTCTTTTTACTATATGTATAAACCCCTTCGCAGTTTAATACGTAGAAAACTATTACACCCTAGCCAATGTGTAAAGAAAAAGATATATAAAATTTAAAAGGGAAATAGGATGTTACTTCCCCTGATTTCTACCCTATAACTCAAGACCCCTTCAATTTTGAGAATATCTAAATACCCCTTTGGTTTTATCTTTTTAACATTACGTGAAAATTTATTTTTTAAGAGAAAATTTGTACTGAGGCTGTATATCTACTAGTTTTGGAATTCTTGATCCATTGGATGCTTGCTTCTTCAATGGTCCATCGATGCCTTATTTCTCATCTAGTTATTTCAGCTAGAGGTACATCTTCACGTTCATTATGATGGATATCAAAGTTTCTTTTTCTGCATATTACTGAACTTTTGACATCTTTAGTGCTAACTTGTGAGATATTTGGAGTGTTTATTTATATATGCACATCAAGTAACAACTAACAAATCAAGTGAAGTTGTTGAGCCCTCTGTTTAAAAAAACCAAAAAAATTGGGCATTTCTCTTCGTATCAATGGTATGTATGATTGTGGTATGTTGAATTTTGCCACTTGATTTAAACATTTAGCAATTATTTTAATCTAATTCGACTCTTAAACTTGGGATCTGTGAGTTTTGATATCATATTGAATTTTTTTCATTTAATCCAAAAGTTTTAAATCAAACGACAAAAATTCAACATGGCATCAAAGTCAGAATAAACTTTAGGTCGTGTGTTCAAATTTTCATAATATCAAAAATTGAAATAGACATGATAAACTTATTAAATCAAATTAGACTCGCTTCTAACGTAAGAGAAATGTTAAAATTTATGAATCCTTAACTTCACAAAACTTATTAAATCAAGCCAAGCTTGTACATGAGAGGAATCCTAAGAATGTCTTTTTCAAATATAATATAATTATATAAGGGTTTATCTAAAGACTTAAAACTTTTATATCAAGTGGCAAAATTTAACATGGTATATGAAACAAATATTTTTTATTTTAATTATGTTATTTTCATTGGTATGCAAGCTTGTTAAATTAATTTTATTTTTTTATTTCAAAATCACTGAATAATACGATAGTATTTTGACAGAATCAATTGGTATTTTTATAAATGCTCTTAAAAAATAATTTCTAACGTGTAGAAGAATATTTGAGTTTTTTAAAAGATTCAAGAATTTTAGAGTTTTAGTCCAAAAATTATAAAGTTATGAAACACATTCTCATAATTTAATTAGATAAATTGATATAATTTTTGTCTTTTTTTTTTAAATCATGTTGTAATTATTCATAAACAATCATAAAAAAACACCCATGATTACAAAATAAATGGCAGGAATGTTTACCGGACATAAGGGTAATGATCAATTTGACATCAAAAACTATCACATTCTAATAATTTGATATAATCGTATGATGCTTTTAGATTTTATACTATATGATTTATGAATTAATTTGATTGGATTGGATTGGAATCGTATGCTCCAGATGATCATGATAAGAGAAGTTGGAAACTAGTCATATCATGAACAGATATTTTTAGGGTTGGGAGTTGATTATTAATTAAACCACGTTAAAGAAAGAAAAAGAGGATTCACATTGCATTCCTTTCTCTTGAAGTTACAAGTTTGTCCTAGAGCTTGGAGCAGCATTTGACCCCGATATTTGACAATTGATCAAGGGTATTATGGGAATTTCATAAAAAGTGATGATACAAATTTTATAGAAAAACTACAAATTGATTACAAAGAATATTAATATTGTACTGTTTATTAAAGTAAGGATCCACATAAGTTGAACGTATAATTGGTGTGACCACCGAAAATTGTAAAAATTAAAAGAAGAGAAAAGGTCAAAGGAATCCACTATATATGCACTGAGAAAGTGTTTGGTTGAAGAGAAAAAGAAGAGAAAGCAAACCTTCTTGGTTCGGAAGAAAAGCTCATAAAAACTTACCCATCTTTCAATTTCGAGTTTGACTAATACCTTTACTCTATCAACATGGTCTCTCATTATGTACTAAACTTGTTGACCAGGAAAACAATTTGCCATTGCTGTTAAAAGCTTTCTACTGGATTTTTATAGGGAAATTCCACCCTCATAATGCATGGTTGCCTTCTTGATAGTATAACTAATGACTGTAAATAAAGAAACAGTGATATGTAGGACCAAAAATAAATGCAGAACATTTTGTAAAGCCTTATTTTAATCAAATTAATGAATTTAATTCTCTTATTGAGCACCAACCAACTTATGGTTGAGTTATGTTCTTTAATTTCTTTCTGATTCGTTCTAAAAGTTAGTGTAAAATTTTCTCAAAAAATTAAAGTACAAAATTTCCTTGTGAACGTTAAAATTGGATTGTACTACAAATGCATAGATCTCCACATCTAAAAACAAATAAATGATTTGGGTAGTATTAATTTATAATTAGCTTTTGAGTGCTGGGGTAATGCTCATTTAAGTTTTGCTTAATTTGCAAATGTTGGTTCCTTGGTTAACCGGCAGGGAAAAGATGTTAGCATTTGAAGTCTTTTAGGGACAACAAAAGCCCATCCTCAAACGGAATCTGCAGACCATTTTTCCCCAGCCCCACACTTCATTGAAAAGAGGCATATATAATTGTTTCTCGAATAATTATGTTGAGTAGTGTCCCATTTTATGTCATTCCATCATTTTTCTGCTTTTATTTATAATAATTTTACTTTAGATAAAGGGGAAAGGAATCAAACAATCATTGCCAAGGACTTGTACGCACCGTTCTAAGTAAAATATATCAATTAATTGATGGTAACTCAATTCCTTGACTTATCAGATAATTCAATTAGCATTGGTTGATTAATGCATTTTTATGGATGCAAATTTTGGTGTAGTTCATATGGAATAACAGAAAATAAATTAAAAATGAAATGCTTGGGTAGCTACGAGTAATGAGAAGTTAGACAGCCAATTCTAGGACTTAGTGATATTTTCCTTGTTAACTAGATTTGTGGAGTAAATATTTTAACGTAAGCCGCATAATGAATATTGAAAATAGACTTTAAAATGGGAAGAGTACTATACCCCATGCAAGATTCCTCATTTCATCTGTTATCTCTTATAATAAAAGCATGAATTGATAACTTTAATGAATTCCCAACCAACATGGCAACGCTCTTAGTCAACAATAAACCACGTCTTCCAAAAAAAAGAGAATGAGCAAAGCAAAGCAAACCAAAGGGAAAAAAATGAAAATACAGTACTCATCGACAGCCAGTCCTAGTGTCTGCTGTTTTCTCTCTTTAATTTCTTTCCATGTAAGACTCTTTATCTGCTTTTTCCGCCTATCTTATCTCTTTCCAAGAGAGATTTTCAACACACAATAATAAACCTTCTTTCAGTACTTCACTTGCTAAATCTAGCCTTATTACCAAACACCTTCAGAAGAAAACAACCAATTCTTTAATTTTCATTGAATTAGCTAGTAGGATGAGCCCTATAGTGTTCATTTAAATTGTAATGGCTTACTTAGGCAATCCAAAGGCTTGGGCTCCATTTGCGAATAGCAAGGACTGTTCTCAAGGATTTTGTAGCTTTTACTGTCCTCAATGGTGCTACATCACATTCCCTCCTCCTCCTCCTTCTTTTGAGTTTCCCGATGGCAATTCCGGTCCTAACTTCTCCCCTCTTGTTATCGCTGTCATCGGCATTTTGGCTAGTGCTTTTCTTTTAGTCAGTTACTATACCATAATATCTAAATACTGTGGAAACACGAACTCTGGTGGGAGAGAGATTCATAATCCAAGTGAAGAATTAGAACACAATCATGATCATTCTGATCTCCATGAGCCTTGGCATGTTACAACCACCGGCTTAGATGAGGCTCTGATCAAGTCCATCACTGTTTGCAGGTATAGGAAAGGAGATGGGTTGATTGAAGGAATTGATTGCTCAGTTTGTCTCAGTGAGTTTGAAGAAGATGAAAGCATAAGACTTTTGCCTAAGTGTAGCCATGCTTTCCATGTCCCATGCATTGATACATGGCTTAGATCTCATTCCAATTGCCCGTTGTGTCGCGCTAACATCTTTTTCATTAGTGCTTCGCCGCTTCCGTTGCCTCCAATAGCAGAACAAATTCCTCCAATTCATGAATCATTGCAAGACAGCGAAGGAACAAGCGAGAACGAAGCTGCCTCACAAGAAACAGAGAGAGCAACTGTTGTTGCAGAAGATGAAATACAGCACAACGATGTGATTCCAAAGACCCCATTTCGAGCTTTCAGTGATCTTGGGAATTTTCAAGCAAGAGATACCATAATTGAGATAGCAGATGAAGGATATGAATATCAACAGATTAGAAGATCAGTTTCCATGGATCACTCGTGTCAAAGCTGCGTTTCAGTTGCTGATATATTGCGGATGAAACAAGGCGAAGAGTGTGTTTCTGGTGCAGAATCATCGAAACAATCATCAGAAATGAGCAAGTCTCGCCAAATAAAAAAGGTTCTTCATTGCGTTATTAATCCTGTGCCTGTTTCAGAGAAGAGATCGTTTTCTAGTGGGAGATTCTCACTCAATAGACAAGCGAGATCAGTGCGAGACACAATTATTTCTCTCTGAAATATATTATTTTGACAAAGAAATTTAGTAAATGTAAGAATTAGTATAATGATTAAGATGAAAAAAAAAACAAAAAAAAAACTGTATCATGTGAAATTCAGGAGCTCATCTATGCGTTTTGCAAACATTTCTGTGTGTTTCCTCTCTTGTCATAGCCTTATTGTCTGTTAACTTCAATTTGATTAACCAGCGGTTCAGACAGATTGCACAAATTCTGAGTGCAGGTTGCCAAATTAAAGAATCTGTTTGCTACTAAATATAGTAATATACAGAGTAATATCACAAGATTTAGTTGCTGGTTAATGGATAAAACGCTTCTAGTTTCTGTTAGTACAGTTGGGTGATCAGTTCTTCATGCTCCATAGGACCATAATATTACTAATGGCCTGTGATCAAATTGAATGCTGTTAATATATCTGAATTTGAGTGGGGATGGTAATTTGATCACTAAATTTAGGTATTTACCGATATCAAACTCTAATAGAATTATATGTGTTTAAGCCTTGCTCATGACAGAACTCACCCATCTTTGCGTCTGTATGGGTTGCTTTCTCTTGTCATCAGTGAGAGTGAGGGCATCTACCTCCTGATTATCATCGGAGTTAAGTGTCGTCCAAAAGTAATAAAATTCCCATGGTTTCCTGGGCAAGTTTTAAACGATAGTAGCCCGTAGAAAAAGCTAAATTGAGGGAGAGAGCCGAGTGGTGTAATGAAATGAAAGTACTAAATATTAATGTAAAAGTGTATAATTTTTTTAAAAGTTGATATTATTAAATTTTGTTTTTAATTTTACGGTTACAATAAAATATAAATATTATAATTTTAAATAAAATTTAAGATTATCTAATAAAATTATTGTATATTTTAATTTTCTTTTTATTGTTATAATTATTGTTGTAATTGTTTAATTTTAAATAAATATAAATGTAATAAGATTTTATAAGGCAAGTGTGCGAATAACATGATAGGTTAAACTCAATTAAAACTACTTGCAATATTTAATAAGGGTTCTTTGTTTTTCAATATCAAATTTGAAATTGATTTATTGTCAAATATCTAGATAATATGGGGTATTTTCTTTTTATAAATAAGTATAATTATAAGATATTTTATGTTTTGAATAATAATTTCATAGTTTTCTCTCTTAAAAATATTTTATTAAATTCATTCAATTTCGACCATATAAAATCTAACTCTGTAAATTTCTATTAAATATTTTAATTTTAATTGTAAAATTTATAACTCTATTTTTTAGAACAATAAAATAACATAATTTTTTTTATATATAATTTTCTTTTATTCTGATAATTGACTCTAAATTTTTGACATGATTAAACATAACGAAAAACATGTAATATGATATGAAAAGAAAAAAAGTAAGTATATAGATGTTGGGGTATTTTATCGATGCCTAGGTCAATGATTCATGTTCATCTCTCTGTCTTTATCCAGCCTGTTAAATATCCATATTATTTTTAGGTAGACTTCCTGATACGACACTGTCCCGAAAAGCTAATTACATCGTCCGGGAGAATAGTTAAATAGCCTCGGGCACTCTGTCTGAGACGACCAGTCAGGAAGTTTCCTACGGGTTATTTATTATTAAATCGCACTCAGGTTCGGGGCCTTTAACGACAAACCCTTTGGGCTCGGAGAGTCGGAATGATATATTCTCTACGAATAACAGGGACTCGCAGACACTCGGGATATACGAATCTTCACCACTCTACCTCTTGGCGACACTGAGGCTACAACCCGTTGTATAATGGCCTCCTGAAAACCAGGGGATTTCATTCTCAGGAAAACTAAAAGCTTCACTCTGAGGGACTTACATTTGGGGGCTTGGGGATGACATGGCGAAGAATAGTATCACAATTTTTCACGCCCCTTGACTTTGCAACAGGTCGCTCTGGGCACGTCAGTCATGTAGCAATATGTATCCAAAGGTGCGCACTCCTAGGCTTCCAATATACAGTATCCAAAAATCGAGGGAGATGGGATTCGGATTCATTCGACACATTGAGAAAAATCCACTGTCAGACATTCTCTCAATTTTTTAGTGCATTCAGGTATCATTATCAGGGATAGAGCATTCCATGCCATTCATGCTTTTCATGCATTCTTCGTTGTTCGCATATACACTTATCTCACACACCAAGTAAAACCCTCTCTGACTTAAGTATCGGAGGATTTTCGTCGGGAAATCGATTTTACCCTTGAGGTGTTCTGTGTCTTACAGTCTCAAAGCTCAAGGATGAGAAGGGAAGATCTGCTAGTGCTCGGAATTGAGGACGAGATCGACTTCTTGCATCAACAATAGATTTATTTTTTTTTAATTTTAATTTTCAAAATAAATTATTAAATTAGCAAAACTAAAGCCATTATATTTTATTTAAGTAATTATTCATATTTTGTCCACCGTTTAACTTATAAATATTTTCAACATATAATAATAATAATAATAAAAATTAAAATAACATTGATATCAAAATACTAATTTTTAAGTATTTTGTATTTATAAAAATAAAAAATTAATACTTACATCCAAATATTAAAAAAATAATCATATATACAAACTTCTCAAACTTCAGTTAAATTTAGATTCATTTACTACATAACAAAATAAATACTATCATGATTTATAATTTTTTTTGAATTATTGAAATTAATAAAGAACATGAAATTAAATTAATTTATTTTTAAAAAAAAAAAGTAAAGAAAAAAGTGACCCTTGTTCGGGTTGGATGGACCAATTCTCGAAAGTCCGATGGACCACTACCTGAATATTCAACGTCATGTTCCCATTTGTTCATTGTCAAGCGATGATGGGTTGAAGCTAACATCACAATGAATAGCAGTGCCTCCTTCGGCACTACCGACACATTGTTGCATTACCTACACATATTAAATATGTTCTCAATAAAATAATCTCTCTCTCTCTATGTCTCTATCTAGAATCGGACCATTTCCATTGGCCATTTGGCCCCATAAAAATTTAAACGCAATTTATTTATATTTATCAATTTCGATCTTTCAAATAAATTTTTATAAATTTTATTTTAATCTCTACAAATTTATGATATTCATAATTTCGTTCGTTTATATTATAAAAATTCACTCTTCCGTGTATTTTTCTATGTTTAATTATGCAAATTAAATTTTTTCACTATAAAAATATTATGAAGATTATTTTTTTTAATTGACGATATTTTTATTTTTATTTTTATTAGAGGGGATTAATTTTCATTCTGTCTGTCAAATTTGATGTCTTGTTTATTAGAAAGGAGAAACCCTTGTCATGTCATGTTCATGAAAATATTTTTCTTTCTATACAGTAACTGTCAGTTTCTTAGACTGATTTGTTTATCTTTTGGAGTCTCAATCTTCGCAAGAAAGCTTTAGGAAAATTAAATATTAAACTTGATTTGTAGTTTAATATTTATGTGGCTTCGTAGTTTTATTGTTTATAAATTAAGAATCGATTTGGTATTGTGATAATTTGATTGTGCTTTTAAATAAAGTTAAAATAATGTATGGTAACGTTAAATTTTAGTAGAGTTGATATATTTTTTATATTAATATTTAGAGTTTTTATCTTATAATAGTTTAGTTGTAACTTAAAAATTATCATGTTATAATGTTAAACGGACCTTAAATGATATTCTTCTTTACTTGAAGCAAAATCAATTTAATTTCTCAATCAAATTCAAATCTAGAATAGCATTGAATTTATTTATAAATGAATTTTTTGAATACAATTTTTTATTCATATGATTCCAATTAATTAGACTATCTCCTAAAAACACAGAAAATTTTAGAAGATATCCTTGTAAATGGTAATTAGACTTGTCAAATGGATCGGGTCGATTCGGTTCGACTCGGTCTATTGCGAACTGACACTTAAACGGATTAAGTTGAATTAGTCCATTTATTATACGGACTAATATTTTACTGATCCTAACCCGACCCGCGAGCTAACAAACCTAAATAAGTCGGTCCGCGGACTGACTTTAAAAATTTTAAATTTAAAAAAATATATATAATATACTAATTACTAATAAATATAATATGTAAATAGCA
>JAVXUL010017637.1:0-12052 GCA_035590515.1 Trichilia minutiflora
AAAACTTCAATTTTCTGATGAATAGCATGCGGCTGCTGTAATTGGGAATAAGATGATAGTGGTTGGTGGTGAATCTGGAAATGGATTGTTGGATGATGTGCAGGTATGACTATGTTTAATGACAAAAGTGTGAAATGAGTTGTCTTGAAACAATGTGGCTGCTTTTTTGACAAGCATTTGTTGACGCTACTCTAATTCGTTTTATGCTTCTGGTAAGGTCCTTAACTTTGATAGATTTACCTGGACGGCATCATCATCAAAACTTTACTTGTCACCAAGCAGCCTGCCTCTAAAGATTCCTTCATGCAGGGGACATAGTCTGGTATATAATTCTTTTATGCATTGCATCTTAAGTGATACATGATCGTAGTTTTATGCTATTTGCCACTGCTTTTGCCTGCATAATTCATGATTGAGCTTAATAGTCCAGGATCTAATTATCTGGCAGCTGTGAACTTCTTTTTTATCAAAATAATATTTATGATCTTTAATCCTTCTTGTTTATTACAAGACGAAGAAAATAGTTAGGGGGGATAATAGAAGAGAATGTTATAATAACTTTAGGAATCTTCTTCAAAATTGGAAATCAGCAAGTGATTTCCATTAAGGAGCATATAGAAAGGTTGCAGTCAAATTCTGTGCACTTTTACTGTTTGGGTTCATATGCGCTTTATGTTATTTTGCTGCTTCAAGTATAACATGTAGTTATTTGAGATGCAGTGATGATTCCTGTACAATGTGGACTATGAAAGCTTTGAGACTATATGCATGCTGAAAGTTCTTTTACGTTTTTTTCCCTTCTAGGTTTCTTGGGGTAAAAAGGTACTCCTTGTCGGAGGAAAAAATGATTCTGGGAGTGACAGAGTTTCAGGTTGGATCTCTTTGTTTATGCTCATTTGTCATCATGACATGAACGATTCTTATTCTTTTTTGTTTCTATTTTTTTTTTTTCAGTTTGGATATTTGATACTGAGACAGAGTGTTGGTCGCTTGTGGAAGCAAAGGGAGATATACCGGTATTTTCTTATTACTTAGTACATATGTGAATTGTATGTTAGTGTGCATGCTATGCATTCATACTTACATTCCCCACTGGACCTCCTGCAACTTCGTTATTGGAATAGAACCGCTGCCCTATACCAATACCAAATATTGTAAGTATTAGATATCAATACCTACCCATTGC
Organism: Trichilia minutiflora; assembly: GCA_035590515.1. Lineage (NCBI taxonomy): Eukaryota > Viridiplantae > Streptophyta > Magnoliopsida > Sapindales > Meliaceae > Trichilia > Trichilia minutiflora. Next base: position 1,187 of record JAVXUL010017637.1, read on the forward strand.
ATACATGCTCACAATTTACAAAGAACTTCAAAGTAAGACTCTAAAACAGAAATGCTCTGTGGATGGCAGGGTTAGGCTTTGGTGAGATATGACTTAGGAAAGTTATTGGCAGAGTAGTTTGCAATGCATGTCTTGGATGAGAGCAATGATATATATGTATATTATGCTAGTAAAATATTTGTGAGCATGTATACGATCCACCAGATTTCATTTATGTAGACACTAGTAGCTCAGACAATCGACCTTTATAATACATAAATGATCCTAATGAAAAACTTCATGCATTGCAGGTTGCTCGAAGTGGCCACACTGTGGGCAGGGCAAGCTCTTTTTTAATTTTATTTGGGGGTGAAGATGCTAAAAGGAGAAAACTAAATGATCTGCATATGTTTGATCTAAAGTCTTTAACATGGCTCCCACTTCACTGCACGTGAGTGAAATATTGTTCTTTTTAAAATTCTTCAACCAACTTACAGTCAACATTGCTTTGCTGACAAAGGATTATGCATCTTATTTCTTTCATACCATTTTCTTAATATGATTTCTCTTTAGAACCTATCAATTATTATTTTTATGTTATTCCTTACAGAGGGACTGCTCCATCTGCAAGATCCTACCATGTGGCAGCACTTTATGATGATAAGAATCTTTTTATATTTGGTGGAGTGTCAAAATCCAAGACATTGAATGATTTGTATTCACTCGACTTTGAGACGGTGTGTGAGAACTTGCTCTTTGTACTATCTCTATATTACTGAATCAGTTAGCCAAATAGTTCCATTTTTTCAATGATGCAAAATTAAACATTTGTAAGCAGGTAATTGATATGGTTTATTCGTGATTCAGATGGTATGGTCTAGAATAAAGATTCGAGGTTTCCATCCGTCCCCCAGAGCTGGTTGCTGTGGAGTTCTATGTGGAACTAAATGGTACATAGCAGGGGGTGGAAGCAGAAAAAAACGTATGCTAGCATATAATGGGACTATTTTAATCCTTTCCATGTCACAGATCTTGAAGAAGCATTCTTGTTGTGATTTTGAACTGTTTAAACTTGTCTTGCTCATTTGGCGAAGCTAATAACCTTCAAGCTTCTGCATATCACGTGGATTCTAGCATGCAGATCTGTTGCTTGTGGATGCATAATCTGATCTTTCTAACGTTTTAGCTTGTTTTTGCTGTAAATTTCAATGGATTTGTATTAACCTTACACTTCCATTCACTTCCAACCCCTTCTTTTTCAGGACATCCAGAGACTTTGATCTTTGACATTCTAAAAGTGGAATGGTCTGTGGCCATTACTTCCCCGCCATCTTCCATTACTGCCAACAAGGCAAGCAACGCTGAATTTTTCACCCATAACATTTTTGATATCTGTTTTCAGATAATGACTATGAACTACTTTTCTGACTGTATATCTTCAAGACTTCTGACTTTCAACTATGAATGATATCTATTTTCGTCTTTTCGTAAATTATAAATGATCACCGAGTTTTTTGGTTAGGCTTTGAATCTGAAAGTTAATTTTTGTTGCAATGCACCAAGGCTGGTAGTAACACTTTAGGCCACATCACCGTTGAGCAAAAACCTAGTTACTTGAGTGTTGTGATAAAAAATTCTCTAAGTTGGAATCTTTGAAGTTGGGTAAATCCTTTGAGATGTGAACTATATTACCATATTTCTCCATTTATACCTTACCAATATAATGAGAAAAGGCTGTGTCTGGCTGTAATAGTCCATACATGGTCTACTCAACAAATTTCTGGACAACACGAGCAATGATTAACTTAGTTTAACCATAATTTGATCTTTTATGAAACTTCTTCAACTAGAATCTGGTAGGTTTTTGGCTTATAGCCAGATTGGTTTCTATCACTCTTTACTGTTGATCTCAAAGTTAGCCAAATTGTTACTTGACCTTAGTTTTTGTATGAGAAGTTATACTGCAAAAACCAAGAAAGAGTTTTCTAGTGTACTCGAATACTGCTTAGAATTATAGCTTTTTCTTTTTATTATTTAATTATAAAATATCGATCTAATTTCTGATACTGTGTGTTGACATTATACTTGGCTTGGATGGGCATGCTTTCTTTATTGTTATTATTTGTTATTACCATTTAAAATATGGTTCTGTGTGCTCAGGGATTTAGCCTAGTGATTGTGCAGCACAAGGAAAAGGATATTCTTGTTGCATTTGGAGGATCTAGAAAGGAACTATCAAATCAGGTTGATTTTGAAGTCATATACATGTGCAATAGTTGATTTGTCTAAAAACGAGTCTGTCTTATTATGCCAATTTTCAGGTTGAAGCACTGAGCATAGAAAAGAACGAATCATCTATGGGTCGGAGATCCGCTCCTAATGCTAAAGGTCCAGGCCAGTTGCTATTTGAAAAATGCTCATCATCCACAGGGCTGGCTAGTCAGCTCAGTAATGGTTCTTCCCTGCATTCTGTTGCAAGACAAAACCTAGCATCAGCTATTGAACAGCATGGTTCTGGTAGGAAATCCTTGTCAGAGTTCTCACTTACTGATCCAAATCCTGTTCCTGGAAATGTCTCACTAGGCAAGCAATTTCTAAATGAGGAAGAATATAGTACAGCTGTTAAGATGGTAAAGAGTTCAGAGGATGAAACTTCTTTTTCGCAGGTACACCTTAGAAGTTACCATTAATGTACTGTCTGCAATCATGATTATCTAATGGTTGGTAAGAATGAAAGATCTGTTTTGTGTATAGATATGTATAAGTTAATTTTGTGTAATTGTTTATACTTTTTTGTTGACTGTTTTTGTTTGCTTTGGATTTGACTGGTTGGAGATATTCTACACCCTCTATGAATCACTTCTGCAAAGTTCAAACATCTAATATTTCTTGATCTTATGTGATCCATGTGGTGGTTGGTTCTCTTTCCAACTGCAATGCGTAATAGAGACACCAGAGTACTATATTATTTGTAAGCTGAAACATGTTGTAAAACACAGTTTTATCATTAGTAAGCAGAAACATACTGCAAGCCCTAGCATTACCAAATATACAATTTTAAGGAGAGAAGATCCATTACCTTCTGTTAACATAGTATTCTGCTGTTGATTTCAGATAACTGAAAACAAAATCAATCAAATCGCTTTAGGAGCTCAGAGTAACATCAGTGGAGGTAAAATCAATATGGATGATGCACCTGCATTTGAATCCGAAATTTTGAATCCTACTGGCCAAGGAATTGGAAACTTTCCTATTGATAATGATGATTTACTATTCCAAGAAAATGATAATAAATCAGGAGTGCTATCTGCCCCTTCAAGCATGTATCAATTTTATGAGATGAAGATGGCTGCTTTGATAAGAAAGAATGGAATTTTAGAAGGACAGTTGGCAGCTGCATTAGCAAACCGAGAAGCTGCGGAGAAAAATATGTCTACTGTTCTCAAGAGCAGACAGGAGATGGAGAAAAAATTGGTAGACACATCGAAGGAGATGGAATTACTAAAAGAGAAGCTGGATGGGTTAGAACTGGCTCACGAAGAGGCAAACAGCTTGTCGAATATTGTGCACTCCGACAACGTAAGGCTTGAGCATGATGTAGCCTTTCTAAAGGCAGTTTTGGATGACACACAGAAGGTAAATTGCTTATATGTAATCACATAACTCACAACTCTTATAGGAATTGTTTCTTGATGAGTTGGTATTTTTGGTTGGCTGATTTGATGTTTGTTCCAGGAGCTGCACTCAACTAGAGGAGTCCTTGCTGGGGAGAGAGCAAGAGCATTCCAACTACAGGTACAGCTTTGAAGCAAATTCATAATCAGAAAGTTAAAATGTCACTATTAACAAATATTAAAGCATTCTGCCATCTTTTCAGCTTCATATGCACATATCCCGAGAAAGAATTCCTCTCACCGAGGACAAACTTCTTGTGGTGAAGTCATATAATTTGTAGTTTTTTGCCACTTAAAAGTGTGGGTTGACTTATGCTCTCAAAATAGATATGCTCAATGAGAAGATAAACTGTAATGTCATAAGATTCGTCCTGCTTCACAGACATATATCCTCACATTTTGCTTTTATTTGTGTCCATCCTTAATTTTTGCCCTGCAGGTCGAAGTTTTTCATCTCAAACAAAGATTGCAATCTTTGGAGAACCGAGCACCAACTCCCAGAAAGCCTTTTAACGTTTAATATGGAGAATGTATATGAGTGATCAAGCTCTCACTCGTCCATGGCAATTGAAATGCTGTCTTTTGGAAGATGGGGGTATGGCACATCAGAGGCTCTGTAGTGGCTATTTAAAAATTTTCGACATACCTATGCCAAACCAGGTTGCAGTACCCCACCCGAAACCCCCAAATAGGTTCCCAGCGACTCGATTCTTCCAAGCGTGGGCATGGGAAGTTGTTTTATTGTAATTTATATTTTTGTATATATACATATAAATAAATGTACGTATGAATTAATACTGCAACATCTGTTTTCAGTTGTAGAATATTATTCTCGTTAAATAAAATCTCCAGGTTTTGCACTAAGTGAACGTAACGTGAAGTCTGTAAGATTTTCTGAGTTGACTTCAATTTTAAACCCCTGATTCCGATGTACTCATCAATTCGGGAACATTAATTTATGATACAAAACTGTATTAGTTGAACGTGGAACAACATTTTCCATGGATTAGAAGTCAAAATACAAACTATTACAGCATTGAGTGAATCCAACTATGCTTCTTGCAATTCAACCCCTTTAGTTGAGAGATGACCACACAACGTTTTTGCTTTTTGTCCTAGCAACATTCTTGAGAGTACAAAATTTTGCAGCGGGAAAACCTTACTCCATCCTTCAACAAATCTTATGTCACATTCCTGGTGGTCAAAAGTTTTGATCTCGGGCAGCATGGCGCACTGTTTTCCCATGGATTTTGTTAATTTTCCATCTTAAAACCTTAACAAAGATTTTTCTTACTGTTGAAGAAATATTTATATTAATTCTATATATGTTAAATTTAGATTATGAATAATTTAAAAAATTATTTTCCTTATATGTGTTGAATGATATGGAATTATATATTTATGGTCTTGGTTGTATTAAAAAAAATAAGAAATATTATAATTCATTCACAAAATCTCTCTTTTCCTTTCTTTTATATGGTATAAGAGTGAAAGACGTGAAAACTCGACTTGTGTTTTTGAGTGAACAATAATCCACTGTATAGTTTGAAGAGGAAAACCTAGATCTATTATTATTTAGATATCAATTTGACAACTGAAAATACTATCACTTAGCTGAGAGATCAGCGCACCTAGTTGTCATTTCTTCCCAATTGTTGGTAGTTGCAATTCGGCCATGTGCTGTCAACGTCTAGGCAATCGGAGTTACCTTACAACAGTTACTTTCGATGACGATTTCTTTGCCATCTGAGAGTTGATATCACCTCTAGGGATGTAGACTAGATAGGAAATATTTTTCGTCACTGCTCTAACTACAAGCTACCAGGTTTTCCTTTTTTTTTTTATTTTTTTATTTTTCCTAAATTTCTATTGTTAAGTGAACAATTTGAGCCACGTTTGGGGTGCTTTTTCTTTTGTGGTTAGGTTTGAGATATGTTTTAATTTTGAACTCTACTAATAAGTTTCTATAAATGTTATGATATGAGGTTAACTATGTTACTTTTTAAGTCACAACTGTATTAGTTTGAAATTGTAATATGTAGATTTTGTTTAAGGTCAGTACAAGATATTTTGATGCTTTGTTTTGGGAGGATATTACTCAAGTAAAGTTTATATTTGGTGTTTTTTGTATGGTGCTAGTTGTTAGCTTCTAGGAAAGCATTTTTTTGTAGTTGATTTCAAATGGTTACACTACGATTTTATTTATCTTTGGTATTTTTCAGTGATTACTGTGTTTGAGATACTTGAATTAGTAATTTTTTTTTCGATCTTAACAGATATGACGGAGTATAACCTGCTAGAGATATATCTTCGAACCAATCGTGTTATATGATTCAGGATTATATTTTCTTATGTATATATATTTTTAATTAATTATAAATTATTTACGATTAATAAAATATCATTAATCTATCTTGCATTGTGTTCAATTATTGATTTAATTTATTTTCTTTATTGATGCGAGATATATCATCGTATGTATTATGTGTCAAGATTCTATCTATAAAAGGTTATAGATATGAGAACAAAATCATTGATTTAAATACATTCTAAACTTATTCCCGGTTCAGGTGGTGTCATAAGGGACAATAACATTGTATGACCGACATATTTTATTGTTACTAAGGATTAATATTAGATACAAATAGTTGGGTGACGAGTCTCATGTCACAAGAGCATAAACATGGGTATCACATTGATGAATGTGATACTGAACATGACTGATCACAATAGAATCACATGGGTGATTATTCACAGTCAATAATTCATCGTACAGCCGTACTAATGTACCATTAGTTCTTTAACCTGAGACATCACGACTGTAATCTGCAGTGAGATATATCGTTCACTTGTGTATATCGCATTGGACTAATCACGTCTGGTGAAAGAAGCTTGTTGGTAATGTGTTCTTATTATAGAGAGCAGGTGATAGTCAAAATAGAATCTGCTAGCTCAGATATTGGGGTTTGAGATCTTAGGTAGTAAATGAGATCCTAGGCAAAACTGTTATTTACGGGAACTGAATTTCTGGTCAGAATACATGTGTTTCAAAAAAGGAGTTTTTGGATACATAGATCCCATTTATGATTGAGGTTCTGATCCTATGATCCGCACTCGATCGGGAGTCGACAACAGAGGGACCGTATTACATGTAAGTACAACTCTATAGATTTACCTGAATCTTTATTCGCTGTGTTCTAAAGATCATGATATCTTGCTAGAGGTCACTCATGATCATTGAGCACTTTTAATATAAATGGCTATACCAAAGTGATACGAATGAGTTCGTATTAACTCATGTCTAGTTCACAGTAAACTTAGGAGGTCACACACAATATCTAGTAGTTGATGATGGATAAAATGATGTTATTAAATTAGTTAATGATATTTCGTATTGACAAAAATGATATTGCTTCGATAAGTTGATCGGTAAGTAAATTTATTTTTTATAGTAAAGAATAAAGTTTTCTGATAAGGACTCGCTAGTATCCGTCGGTCCAAAAAATATTATGGTGTTATTGAAAACTTGAAATGATATATTTTGATATATCAATTAATAAATAAAAATATTAATTAATTAATTAATTAAATATAATATCCATTATTGATAAATAAATTATTTATTAAATATTAAATAAATATTATTTTAATTAAATGAATACTTGAATGACACACAGCGCAATGGTTGTTTGCCAAGTTTCACCATATTATTCCTTACTTTTAATCTAATAACCAAGAAAAATCCATAATTATTAATTATTATAATTAATAATAAATGGATATTTGATTTGTTTTATTTATATATATATATACACACATATATTCAAGTATATTATTATTATTATGTGTAATGATAATATATTTTTGTTATTTTATTTGTTAATTGTTTTTGGATATATCTTTTACTTTTCCACCAATTATATTTATACATATAAGCTTCCATGTGTAATGGTTTCATTAGTTAATTTGCTTTGTTTTCAAGTGCTTGCCAGCTATAAAGCACAAATGATTTTGTTATAAGATGCATTGGCTTTTGTTATAATTGAAAAGGCATTCACATTGGCAAGCATTTAAAAACAAAGTTGAAAAAACAAGCAAACCTTCCATATGTTTTTATATCATTGGTTGCTTTTGTTTTACGAATTGTGACCATTATATATATACACACGCACACACACGATGGAAGTAGAGAAGAGGATAATAAGGTTTTCATTTTGGTAAAACAAAAACAAAAGAAAAGAAAAGAAAAGAAAAGGAAAAACTTTCTCAAAACATGTTCGACCATTGCATTCAATATATGTAATCAAACAAGGAAAGGAAGAAAGAAAAAGAAAGGTCATGTCTTCTATGGTTTCTTTCTTCTTATAATAGCACATATATATATGCATATATATAGAGATATATTGATATATGGTTACTAATCCTTTGCAAAATTATTTTGCAAGCTAAAAGAGTTTCCAACATCATTTACCATCATTTCCATCATCATACTAGAGTGTAGATACTCTTGGAGGTTTGGGGGAGACTTCAAGCTTGATGGAAAGCTCATTTGGGGTAATAAATGTTATCAACCCTAAGTGTTATGCACGCTAAATGGTTTGGTATGTTTATATGCATGAAAATTGGATTTAGGATCTTATTGGTTTTATTGCAAAACCTCACATAACCCAACTAGTGGTATCTAGTATTACAACCCATATGATCACTACTATTAAGTTAAATGATAAAAATTATCATACGTGAGGCGTCAATCAGTTTGCACCTTTTTTCGTGGGCACAAAAGACTTAAGTTACTCACCAAAAATCCTCTAACACAAATTGATCCTACATTTGATGAGTGGGATCAAATTAATTCTCAATTATTGAAATCGTTATGAAATTCCATCAAGTCTGATATTGTTTGATCATGTTCCTTATTGAAAATATGTAAAGAAGTGTGGAATTATTTGGCTTTTTTGTATGCCTTTAATGAAGTACGATTGTTTGAGTTGTTCTTCAATTTCTTTAGTCTTCAATAGAGGGAGAAAAATATTACAGAGTATTATGGAATGACTAAGACATCCTTAGATGAATTCAACGAAGTAATGCCTTTCTCTCCGGATCTAAAAGAAATATAGAAACAACAGGATAAATTAGTTGTCATCAAAATGGTTACATGGTCTTCGTTTAGAGTTTGAGCCTCTTCGCTATCAAATTTTGGGTTCTCCACTATATCGATATTACAAGAGTTATATCCTTGGTTGTAGCGAGTTGTATCTTTTATTACAGAATTTATTCTGGCTTTGGGATTGGTTAGTCAATCGACAAGTAATGGTAGTCGTGGTACTGGTGGTCGTGATTAAGGTCGACCGAATCAATGGTTATAGTGTGATAAATGTAATCGAACAGGCTACACTAAGGAGAAATGCTTTTTCTGTGATTATTGTAAATGTTCCAGTCACATGCGAGATAAGTGTGGATAGCTTCACGGACACCCTCCTAAGGTTATGAATCTTGCAGAATCTAAAGCAACTTCAGACTTAGGTATAGATAATGATTCTTCCATGAATTCTACCCACTTAATCAATCAATAACTTTGTAAAAGGATGAATATGCCAAGATTCTCCAATATTAAATTGCATCACAGGCACAAACCTCATCCACATCCTTGGTCCAAACAAGTAATCCTACCATTTATCTTACTACAACTTCTTTTTCCTGAATAGTTGACTAGGGGTAAGTGTGAATATTTTTAAACTGATCCAATTTAAATCAATCCTAGCCAACAAAATTGATGGTTTAGATTTATTTTAAAACTTTTAGATTTATTTACAGATTGATATTTTTAAACTACTATTCAAAGTTTGAATTTCTGATTGGATCAATTTTAAATCATGAAACCGTAAATCAAATCACTTAATATTATTATTATTATTATTTATCATCTCAAGTTATACACGACTTTCTTCGTCTCTTTTATATAATAACAACTAAAAAATTATTCACAGAAGGACTGAAAAAGAAGAATTGTTCATAAAATTCTCTTTTAAATGTTGACGAGAGATATAGAATTTATTGTAATCAATTATTATATCATTAATTTTATACTATAGTCTAAATTACGAATTCAAACCATTTTAAATCACACTTTACGGTTTGAATTAGATTGGTTTGTAATATTTTAACAGATTAAATTGGATTAACTTAATTTCAAATTGTAATATATTGATTGGTTTTAAAATTTTATCTCAAATTGATCCAACCCGTATGTGCCCACTTTTAACTATGTGGTAACAGATCATATATCAGGTACTCCATCTTTATTCTCTAGATATTCTCCTACTCGGTTTAATTCTTCTATTATTATAGCTAACGATTCTTCTATCTCTATTCAAGGTGTTGGTATTGCTAATCCTATAGTTGCTATGGAATTACCATCTGTACTTTATGTTTCCAATCTTAGTTTTAATATGTTGTCTGTGAACAAATTTACCTCTCAACATAATTATTCAGTAACATTTTTTTCACACTTTTTTGCTGTTCAGGATATAGAAATGAAGAAGACAATTTGATACAACTAGCCTTGACAAGGAGGTTCAATGCCACAATATACAACAAGACAAGCTATACATGCCTAATAGTCTAATTACAAGACAACAAGTTTCAAGGCTTAAACAAGCAATACAAGCTTTTGTTCAAGATCAAATAACAAGTCAAATACTTGAAGAGGTTGAAACATCCATGGAGGACCACCAAGGCATGCCCAAGCTTATAACTTTATTAGAGGAGGCATATGAAGCGGCTAGTACTTAGCCAATCTGGAAGACAAGCCAATACTTCTCTTTGGGGAGTATTTTGTAATAAATTAGGCTTATGATTTTCTATCTTTAAGTAGGCCCAAGAACATGTTAAGGGGCTAGATATTTATTAAAAAGCATGTGCCTTTATTAAAAGTCATATGACTTAGTTTATTTTAATTAGTTTGTTAAATACTAGGCCTGTGGGCCTTCTTTTTGAGTAATACTTAGGATTAGTCTAGTTTTCATTAAATGGGCTTGCAAACCCTTTTCATATTAGAGTTATGACATGGGTAAGGGTATTTAAACCTTCTTTATCCTTGTAAACACAGATTATTATTATTGATGAAAGAATTTTAGATTTGTTCTTCAAGAGAGGCGTGATTGTCTTCTTTGTTACTTCAAGAAATTGGTTTGCTTAATCAAGTAAGTGGCTT
>JAVXUL010017658.1:0-12052 GCA_035590515.1 Trichilia minutiflora
AGGAACCGAAGAAACGAAGAAAAACAAAGTGGGCGTGTGAGTGGAGCAGAGGGAGAACAAAGGAGGAGAAAAGGAGGAGAAGAAGGAGAGAAAAACACCAAATTCGGCCCCCTGACCCCTTTTTATAGAAAAAGGATGAAATTACCATTTTGTCCTTAAGTTCCCTTAAGAGAGAAGCTTCTAGAAGAGGGCATTTCCATCATTTCGCGTCGATTCGGTCGACCGAACCACCCCTTCGGTCGAACGAATAACATTTCGATCGATCGAATTCCTTGATATGAATAGTACTCAGAGAGTTCATAAATTACCGGTCAAACGAACCTCACATTCGATCGAACAAATCCATGTTTTGATCGAACGAATGGCTCCTTCGATCGACCGACTGATTCGGTCGAACGAATCCCCCTGTTCGATCGGCCGAACCTGCCAAAATTTTGAGTTCTCACATAATAGGCCCCACACGAGCCTAGGATCACACCCACAACCCCATGAAACATGAAATGAATGCAGATGTATGGATGGAAGATGTAAGAAATGATAATTATACCCTCAGGGTGAGATATGGGATGCTACATGACAGCTATGTAAAAATGAGAGAAACCTTGAAGATTTTATAGAGATCAAGTGGATAAATAATAAATTGAGAAGAATGAAGAACAATTAGTCATATTTTTTTCTTATTCTTATTTATTATTTCTTTCATTTATAAACCATGAAAATAAGATTTGTATTATCATGTCCTGACCCTAGTCGATCACATGACAATCGTCGTAAATCCCAAAAATACATCTTATTGGTGCAAGAATTGTCCGTGAACCCTCCTCGCTGTTTCCGGACATGAATCAGTTGATGAGGTGTGAGAGGAATGTGGCTGCTGTCAGACGGTGAGTTTTCTTACCAGAGAGTGGCTAAAAGTGTGGCTGTTTCCGGCAAAACTTCACCTCCTAAGCCTGTAAAGAAAGGAACACCTTCAGAGTAACGTTGAGAGGGGTTTTCGACAAAGAAACTCCAATACTTAAATTAAAAAAATGGTGGAAGAAGGAAGTATATTTTCGGTGAAGGCAGCAAAAAGAAGTCGAAAATGGCCAAAAATGAGAGAAAATAAGCAAAAGTTATCCAACGAAGATGGTGAAGAAAAAATAGAGATAATCTTGTTGCCAAATCTCTCCAAGTGTGTAAAAATGAAAATGCCGGATATCAAAACTCCACAAGCAAAAAAAAAAAAAGAGTGCCAAAACGAATCCTCTTCGCGTTGAAAAAGATCTGCTTTATATAAGGCCCCTTCTAAATAGTGACTTGACATCAGAGAATGAAAAGGATATAATGTCTGACATGGGATAGTGTGCAGTCGAATTTCATTAATGATGCTGACACATCTGTAGGGTTGTAGGCCTGACACCGTCCCATTACCTAAAAATGATCAAAGGATGGGACAGGTGCATTTAATGGGCCAAGTGTCAACAATCATTCCCATTTTTGAGTTTGGGGGGACGGGCACGTGTCTGTTGATACCCTGGTCAGGGATTGCCTGCAAGTTGGCTGTGGAAGGAATCCTGGCCTAGGGTGATTTCCCTAGGAAGCTATCTTGGTTCTTGGGGCCACTGTTGTCTGCAATCTCCAGCGATCGAATACCTGAGGCATGATGTTGATGACTGCAAAAAACCTGAGAAGGAGTCCCTATCTTCTGGTCACCCAAAGTGGTGGAAGTCCTGAGGCATGCTGTTGATGACTACGAAAAACCTGAGATAGAGTCCCTATCTTCTTGTCATCTGAGACGGTGGAACTCCTGAGACATTACTAACTTTCCTGGGATGCAAGTTACCTGGGGCAAAGTGCGTCTGGGATGATGGAAACCCTGAGTCGAGGATACCTGAAACGGAGTGTACTTGAGACAAGTACTGCCTAGGACTATGTCTGGCCAACTGTCATATGTTTTGCTGATGGGGCATCCCCTGTCACTCCTGTATTTTCCCCCAAACATCGAATCCCCCAGTTTCTGGTGTGAGACTCGTAGAGCTTGCACCAGAAAATCACACCTGAGATAAATCGTCCTAAGTGGGGAGTGCTGGCTGAGGGAATTCGATTTGACTGGTGGGGTAGTCAATCACTGGGATGATTGGCATGATATGAAAACTTCCTAGTCACTAAGGTCTTTTCTCTTTCCTCTAACAGATCCGTTAGTTTGTAGATGACATGTCCTACTTAGGTCTCCATTCCGTTCTCATTAACTGCCCCCCATCAAAAGTCACATCACAATTGTCAATAACTGTCACTGAGCAGGTAATGCCTCATATGTTGGGAAGGTTTTTAAACGATTGGCTGGGAGCATGCCACGTAATGAATTTTTACAAGGGGAAGAAGTGATTTAATGAATGGGACACATGGCGATTCCCTGATCGTTGAGACCAACGGTGGAGATTGTCCTTTTTTTCCTATAAATACCCCATTCCCTTCACCTATTATTTTCACATAATTTACTCTCTCTCTTACTTTCGTTCTTCAGAGCTCCCTACTATTTCCATAGCTTTCCTCTTCCTTTCTTTCCTTGTAGTTTCCTTGTTTTTATTGTGCTTTTGTGGTTTTGATTACAGGTTTTTGTTGAAGTTTTGTGAAGAAATGGCTGATAGAAGAGATTTAAGAGATGCTGTGCATTACAGGGAGTCCTTTCATGCAGCCACCCCTACCCATGAGAGAGGGGATGATGAAAGGAACACTACCAGGCAAGCTCGGGCCAAAGGACCCAACGAAGTAGACTAGTTCCCCTCTACCATTATTGAGGCAGATATTCAGACCTACCATCAGCTTTATGAAATTTCTGACAACATACAGTTTAGGGTGCCCAGGGATAAAGAAATCTCGAGTGGCCTAGGACACGGAGAGGTAGCCTTCAACGAAGAGCACCTGTTGCTTAGGATCAGGTTCCCCCTGCAGCGCTACTTTGTCCGGATGTTCGAGGCCTTCAAGATTCCCCCTACCAATTGACCCTGAATAGTTAAAGGGTCTTGAGGGGCCTGTTCATGTTAAAGGCCGATACCAGAGCTCCTGCTCCCATCCCGGATGAGGTGTTATACTTCTATACCCTCAAGAAAAATACCAGCCAGTACCCAGGGTGGTATTATCTACAGATTCGCCCAAGGTACCAACCAAAGCTTAATGGGAGTCCTTCCTGTAATAAGGACTGAAAGGACCGCTGGTTCGTGGTAAGTAGGGACTGGGTAGAATCTTCTTGGGGGAACGTCCCCACGACATTCCAGGAACCAAGTATTTAACAAGTAAAACTTTACAACTTTAAATTTTTGAAACGTTACAACTCACCTTTCTTTGTGCAGATATTAGACTGGAGTAACCAGATGTCCTAGCCAGTATGGTCAACAAATTGGAGTCCTTAATCCCGATGGATGTCAGGGCTCTCCTGAGCGCAGACACTCAGGTGAAATTTGACCTGGTATCGAAGGCAGCAATCAGGAGTGAGCTGAAAAAGCCAAGACGCATCATGAATAAAGGTAAAGGTCTTGCATATTGCCTAAATACTTGGAGTTGGGTTATTCCTTCTCCTGACTGCATTTTTTATACCTGTGCAGCTACAGAAACAGAGAGTATTGTTGCTCATAGAAGGCAAAAGACAGCAGATGTCTTAAAGGGGCTACTTTTAAAGCAGGGGTCGAAGGGGGTGAAGCCAATTGACCCTAAGCAGAAGACCCCTAGGAACAAAGGCAAGGGGCTCATGAAAGGGGATTCAAAAAAAAACCCTGAGAAGGGGGGTAAGCAAATGGAGTTCCCTAAGACAGAGGGAATTCCCTTCAAGGAGCTGCCCAGGGAGGAAACACAGAAGCATCTCCCAAAGGATGACTTGGCCCCAACAAAAGATAAGGGGAAAAGGCCCCTGGACGACAGTCGAGAAGAGGCGAGGAAAATGAAGAAAATCGATTCCCTTTCTCACCCTGTAGATTAACAATCCAAGAAAGTTTTGGTCTGTGTGGAAGACGTCATAGCCACTCAGGTTTTAGGGAGTCAACGAGTTAAGCCTAAGGCAACCCCAGTGGTGGGACAAACCCAAAAACCCGAGGTTGACGAAGGCCTGAGGCAAGGGCAAGAGTACCTGCCTCTTTTTGAGATTAAATACCTCTTTCCCTCGAGCACTGAGATGACGGGAGATCTGGATGCCCTTGTGTTGGAAGATCTCCCTAAAGAGAAGAAGGAAAGTTTTGGGCATCTTCTTTCTTTGATGAACCAGGGACGGGAGGCAATTTCCTCTGGAGAGAGCAGGGAGACAAAAAACTTATCCCCTGAGGAAGCACTTGAATCCATGAGCATTCATGCCCATCGTGTAAGGTGTCTTTGTCTTTGAAATTCAAGTAAATATTTAGTAAATTCTTGTATAGCTGACTAATCAATGCTTTGCCAATGTAGAGTGCCTTTGTCTTGAACATGTTCACAGAAGATTTTAAGAACATCATTACTGTCCGACAAAGATCGCTCAATTCAGTGAAGAAATTAAAGAAGAGGGTACAAGAAGCAATCTCTACTACTCGGGAAAGCGCTTCCAAGGAATGGGAGGAGTTGATGACCATGATCTCTAGTCTAGAAGGGCAGAGGGATTATCTTCTCTGGGAAAAATCCCAGTAGACTCAGGAGGAGAGAGCCTATAAAGAAAAACTATCAAAGGTTGAGGCTTAGGTCCAAGCATTGAAGAGAGAAAGGGTAAACACTGAAAAGGTCAGGCAGAAAACTGAAGGTCAATACAAGAAGCTGAATAACCTCTACCGAGCTTTGAAGAATGAGGACGATTGGTTGAAAAAGCAAAATTCCAAGATTGTTATAGAGTATGAGGAGATGGAAGGAAGGCTCAACGGCATCCAGGAGGAGTATAAGTCCCTGGAAGAAGTAAATAGAACTTTATAGCAGTATATTGATGAACAGCCTCAGAAGTTAAGGGTTATACCCTCCCAACTCAAAGCCCAATATGACCAAGGGGTAGATGAAGGCATTGACCTGATCAGTCATCTCTTTCTCCAGGAATACCCGCACCTCGACTTGCGCTGGCTATTTGACCAACTGGGCTATAATGTCCCAGGTACCTTAGGGACATCTGCTGCAGAGAAGCTCCCTAAGACTCCGACTCTGGAGACAACGGAGGTAACTGATGAAAGAAGGCCCACTGATGAAACAAGAGAGACTCTGCCTCCTTAGGAAAGAATAGAAGAAAACTCCCCTGCCCCCACCCAAAGCCATATAAGTAGAGACGTCCCCATTACACCCTAGGTCGAAGACCAGGTGGTAGAGCTATCTGAGTAAATAGAAAGGACTCTTCAGTATACTTTTTAGAACTTAGAATTTTTTTAAATTTTGTAAACTCCTTGATCCCATTGTCTGTGTATCCTCATTTTCAATATACACATGTACATTTTTACTCTAATGAATGAAAAGATACGCTTTATTTTTTATTCTTCTTTTTGCAAATATCTTTTTCTTTTCATTATTTTCATGACTTGATAATAAACTATCTTAACGAATTCACTAACCTTATAAGAATGGTCATGAATCCTTCGGGATCAGGCATCTTTTCAGAAGGGAGGATTGGGTGGAGGGTCTTCGAAAGTCTTCAAGTCTTCAATCATTCTTAATTAAATTTGACTAGGGTTTATCACGCCTCACTCGATCAGGTCTTATTCACTTAGGATGCCTGATGCGGTTAAAGACTTATGGCACCTAGGACGAATTATAATTTGTTAAGTGTTAAAAAATTTTAAGGCATATGGTCAACCTTAACTTTGGATTTACCTGACCTGGTCAGGGTTTACCATGCCTTGTCACGAACCAGATCTTAGACGCATAGGATGCCTGATCCGAGTCAAAGGCTTACAGCACCTAGGACGGATAGGATTTTAAAATTCACTAAGTGTTAAGGGATTTTAGGACATATGGTCAACCTTAAGCTTAGATTTACCTAATCCGGTCAGGGTTTACCACATTTGCCATGAAACAGGTATTAGACGCATAGAATGCCTGATCTGGATCAAGGGCTTACGGTACCTGGGGCGGATTAGATTTTAAAATTCGTTAAGTGTTAAAAGATTTTAGGGCATCCAGCCAACTTTATCCTTAGATTTACCTGAATCGTCCAGGGTTTACTATGCCTTACCACGAACCAGATCTTAGATGCATAGAATGCCTGATCCAGATCAAGGGCTTACGGCATATAGGACGGATAGGATTTTAAAATTCGCTAAGTGTTAAGGGATTTTAAGGCATATAGCCAACCTTAACATTAGATTTACCTAACCCAATCAGGGTTTATCACGCCTTGCTACAAACCAGATCTTAGACGTATAGGATGTTTGATCTGGGTCAAGGGCTTACTATACCTAGGACGGATAGGATTTTTTAAAATTCGCTAAGTGTTTAGAGATTTTAAAGTATATAACCAACCTTAACCTTAGATTTACCTAATTCAGTCAGGGTTTATCACGCCTTGTCATAAACTAAGCCTTAGACATATAGGATGTCTGATCTGAGTCAATGGCTTACAGCACTTGGGACGGATAGGATTTTTAAAATTTACTAAATGTTGAAGGATTTTAAGGCATCCAGTCAACCTTAACCTTAGTTTTAAGTCAAGAGCAAATTTTTAAGGAGATGCTAAAAGATACTTGAACACTTTGCTTTTTATTTATAAAGGAACAATTAATACAAAGAGTGTTACAAGTTTACAATTCGAACCACCTGAGGAGGGGTTCTCTCAAGGATAATATTTCTTTAGCATATTTACGTGCCAGACTTTACTCAGGATGCTGCCATCTGACCAGGCCGGCTTGTAGGTTCCTGGCCTGACTGCTTTGATCATTTGATACGGTCTTTCCTAGTTAGCACCCAGGGACCCTTCTGATGCTACTTAGGTATTGAGGGTGATTCTCCTAAGGATGAGGTCACCTTCCCTGAAAGAACGGGATCGAACCTTTCGTTTGTAAGACCTGGACACCTTTTGTTGATGGACAGCTGTCCTGATTAGAGCACGATCCCTAACTTCTTCTCACAGGTCTAAATCAAGATGCATGACTTGCTGATTTTCTTCTTGACTTAAATGAGAAGTGCAAAAAGTTGGAATGTCCATTTTGGTTGGATTCATTGGTTCAAACTCGTAGGCTAAGAAGTAGGGAGTCTGCCCCGTGGCTACCTTTGCAATTGTCTGGTCATCCCACAGAACTTCAGGGAGTTCATCTGTCTAGGCTCCCTTTCTCTCACCTAGCTTCTTCTTGAGTAGTATTTTAATGGTCTTGTTGACTGCCTTAACTTGACCATTTGCTTTTGGATGAGTCGGGGATGCCAGCCTTAAATCAATATTCCATTCACTGCAGAATTTCTTCATTTCCTTATTATCGAATTGCTTCTCATTGTCTGCAATCAGGATGTTAAGAATCCCATGCTGATAGAGAATGTTCTTCAGGATGAAAGCAATGGTGTTCTTCTCAGTGATCTTGGACAATGGTTCTGCTTCTATCCATTTAGTGAAGTAGTCAATGGCCACAATGGAGTATTTTGTCTGTGCTCTAGCAGTTGGGAAGGGCCCTATTAGATCAAGCCCCCATTGTGCAAAAGGCTAAGGACTCAACAAGGTGGTCAGTTTTCTGAGGTTATTGAGGGACATCAGTATAAACCTGACAAGCATGACATCATTGCACAAGTCGATGGGTGTCTTTGCTCATTGTTGGCCAGTAATACTCCTACCTAAGCACTCAATGAACCAGGTTTTATCTTCTACTGTGATTTCTACAAGTTTCCTGGTGTATCTTATCCAGCACCCTTTCTGCTTTTCGCAGGCCCAGGCATCTCAAGTAAGAAGTGCTGACCCCTTCCTTATATAGAGTATCTTCTATCACAGTGAACCTGGCAGCCTTCCTCTGAATCCTGAGAGCTTCATTCTTGTTAGGTGGTAGGATGTCTTCGTTGATGTATCTCAGGATTGGATCTATCTAAGGGGTGGGTTCCAACTGAGTCGCCAAGATACTACTGCTCTCAGGTGGAGAGGTGCTCTTTCATCCTAGGGTTTTTACAAAAATTATCCCGGGAATATTTTCTGTCATGAATGAAGCAAGTTTTAACAATGCATCGATCAGGAGATTTTTTGATCGGGGAATCTTTCGTATTTTCACCTTCTCGAATTGATTGATCAAATGCCTGACCTCCATAAGGTAAGCCTTTATACTTTCCTCACGAGCTTGGTATGATCCATTTAAGTGATTCACAAGGAGTTGTGAATCACTATTAGTGGTGAGTTTGCGAACCCCAATCTCTTGCGCTGTTCTTAATCCTGCCAACAAAGCTTCATACTCCGCTTCATTGTTAGCTATAGAAAAAAGAAATCTTAAAGTGTTCCTAACCTCCTCTTTTTTTGGCCCGATTAGTATAATGCCTGCGCCTCCCCCGCTTTGATTGGCTGATCTGTCAATCCACAGATGCCAGGTCAGGGACTCCTCCGGGTCAGGGTGATCTACATTCATCCCCTCAGATTGGCTAGTAGGTTGAGAGATAGCCAATGTTTCTACAGTAGTCTGCTCAGCTATAAAATCCGTAAGAGTTTGCTTTTTGATAGCCTTACGAGGTTGAAATTTGATGTCAAATTCACTGAGTTCTACTGCCAACTTAACCAGCCTCCCTGACAAGTTGGGGGTCGATAAAGGATTTGTCATAGCTACTGGTTGGTTAGTATCACTATAGAATGGACTTGGAAGTAAGGTCACAACTTCCTGACCGCTATGACAAGGGCCAGGGATGGCTTCTTTGACACTGAGTACCATGTTTTAGCATCCACCAGGGCTTTGCTGGTGTAGTATATTGGCTTTTAAACTTGTTGAGAATCTTCTTTCACCAACACTGAACTAATTGCATGTTCATTGATAGCTAGATAGAGATAGAACGTTTCTCTAGGCGAAGGGCTGACCAACTGTGGGGCAGAAGTTAAATAATCCTTAAGTTATTTGAAGGATTTTTTGCATTCTTCATCCCACCTCATTCGTTTGCCCTTCCTGACAGCTCTAAAAAGGGATGGCACTTATCAGTGATCAGGAAATAAAATGACTCAAGGCAGCCGGTCTTCCTGTTAAACTTTGCAACTCCTTCAATGTGCTGGGATTCTTCAAATCCATAACAGCCTGTATTTTTTAGAGATTGGCTTCGATGCCTCTTTCACTGACCATGAAATCCAAAAAATTTTCTGACCTGACTCCGAATGCGTACTTCTTAGGATTTAGCTTCAGCTGATATTCCCTGAGAAGTGAGAAAGCCTGCTCCAGGTGAAGAGGATGGTCTATAGCCCTAAAGGATTTTAAAATCATATCATCCACGTACACCTATATGGATTGTGCTATCAGCAGCTTGAAGACTTTATTCATCAACCTTTGAAAAGTGGTCCCCGCGTTCTTCAAATCAAAGGACATGACTTTGTAACAGTACAACCCCTGATTAGTGATGAAGGTTGTCTTCTCCTGGTCTTATGGATACAGTGGTATTTAATTGTATCCTGAGAATGCATCCATAAAGCTCAATAGTTCGTGCCCTGCTGTGGAGTCTACTAGTTGGTCAATTCGGGGTAAAGGAAAACTGTCCTTTAGACATACTTTATTCAGGTCGGTGAAGTCAATACACATCCTCCAACTTTCATTGGCTTTCTTGACCAGGACAACATTGGCCAACCAATTCGGATATTTAACTTTCTTGATAAAACCCGTCTTGAGCATCTTGTCCACTTTTTCCCTGATGGCCCTTTGCTTTCAGCGTTGAAGACCCTCTTTTTTTGGCAGACTGGCTTGTGCGAAGAGCCAACTGCTAGATAGTGGGTTATAATCCATTTGTCAATTCCTGGTAGGTCGGCATGACTCTAGGCAAACACATTTGCATTCTGCCTCAAGGTTTCTATCATAGTTTGCTTCTACTCATGGCTTAGTTAGGTGTCAACCCTGACGATCCTCTCAAGGTGGCGCTCATCTATGACCACATCAGTCAGGCGTTCTTCTGGTTCCAGTTTGGGAACTGGAGGTTCCTCCATTTCTCTGGCCTGACCAACAGGTAATTCTCCTAATCATGCTCTTTCACTGATTGAAGGATTCGTGGCCTGGTCAAGGGAAGTCTCCAATGACCTCTTGCGAATGCAATAAGCCTGTTTTGAGGAGATGGTAAAACACGACCTCGCTTCTCTTTGATTACCCCTTATAATGCCAATCTCTTCCCCCGCTCTGAACTTAAACTTCAAGTAGTGGATACTCTCCACTGCCTTGGTATTTCTGAGGAAGGGCTTTCCAAGGATTGCAGAGTAGGGGATCTTCAAATCAACCACCTGAAAATACACTATAGTGGTCTTCTGATAAGGTCTTTCCCCCATGGTAACTGGCAGTTGTATTGATCCTAGGGGAGTGATGCATGAATCCCTAAATCCATGTAAAGTAGAATTGGGTGGAATCAGCTTCAGGTCTTCTATGCTTAGGGAGTCCAACGTATCTTTGAAAATTATATCTGCTAAACTACCTATATCAATAAGAATTAGGCGGACCTACTTTGAGGTAAATCCCATTGCTACTACCAAGGCATCATCATGGGATAGTGAACCCCCACTTCGTCTTCATATGTGAACATGATGGGTACGGTGGCGATCCTTAGCCTCTTATTTGCCAGTACATTCATCACATGGATATATAAAGAGTGTTTGGACAGGTAGTAACGCGCATAATAATGATGGGAATTATTTGATAGTTCTGTCAGGGTAGAACCTCCCGAGATGACCATGACACTGGAATCCTGCTCAAGATAGTCTTCATCCACTTCATGTTGTCTGGTCCTTGGGAAGAGGTGTTGGGAATTAATGTAATTTATGAGATAACTATTTTTTCTAGTATCTCAATCTGATTCCGCAGATCCTTACACTGATCAATGGTGTGGCCATTCTCCTTGTAGAATTCATAGAATCGATCTTTTATCTTTTTAGGCACCTTTGCTTTCATGGCTTGGGGATGGGGTGCTAGGAGACCTCAACTATTTGTATACTTGTATATTTCTGATAGAGGAGCCTTTAATAGACTGAATCTCTGGGTATCCAATTGCTCTACCCTCCTGGGAGGACTTCTCACTGAGTATTATTTTAAAGGCTTATCATCCCTGGGGGGTCGGCGTAAAAACCTTCCCTGACCCATATCTCCCCTGTTTGCATCCCTTCTATCATGCTTGGAATTCCCATGGAGAGCCCCTTTTCTCTTCTGCCACACATCCTAAGGATGTTCCCTCTTGACTGGGACTGCTTGGGATTATTCTTTCATGCTTAGCATCATCTCCCCTTCAATCCCAATTTCGTCTAGTAGTTCTATCCTGGCTGCTTCATATGTGTCCACTGTACACCGATGAATAGCATACCAAGTCTTTTCCAATCGCAGGCCCTTTTTCAATCCTTCCAGAGCCAAAGGATGATGGTAGGCCCCTAATTCCATTACTTCTTCATTGTACCTTCGCACAAAGCTTTTCAAAGTTTCTCTTGCTCCTTGGCGTATTGACAATAGGGTGCTCAGATTTTGACTAGTGCCTATCGCTCCTTTGAATTCATTTTCAAAGAGGGTCACCAATTGATTGAAGCTGTTAATGCTGGACGATGGTAAATTCTTATACCAACGTCTTCCCGGCCCTTTTAAGGTCAGGGAAAAGGGTAACATATTTATAGTTCAGTTAATCCCTGAATCAGTATCATTTCCTTGAACATGTCAATGTACAGGGATGGATCGGTCTTCCCTGAGTAGGGAGGTAGTTGGGACATCTTGAACTTCTTGGGGAGGACCCACGATAAGATTTTCTCCGAGAAGGGGGACTTAGACCCTGAGGCAGGAACCCTTTCTATTCCTGAGTTCCTCCCCTAAGCAAGGACGTTGTTGATGAGTACATAAAAGTGTAAGTGTATTAAGATTTAAATTCATCATTTTACACCTCAAAGTAAAATTAACTCTCTCCATTTAAGTATATTTCTAGTTTTTGATGTAAAATTTACTTTGTTTGTAATTTTAGTTAATTTTGATTTTTG
>JAVXUL010017669.1:0-12050 GCA_035590515.1 Trichilia minutiflora
GGTATGATTTGGAAGTGTTTTTAATTCAGAACAGATTTTTATGAATGCCTTACAGATCTACAGGGGGTATTCTGTGTCATCGAGTACACCCTGGAGGTCTGTGGCGTCTGTCACAGGTGGGCTCCACGGGTCAGGGTGTGACATCTCAGGTCCATTATAACTCAGACCTTTGCGAGGTTAGCCTCGATACCTCATTCACTGATCATAAAACCCAAAAACTTCTCAGACCTGACGTCAAACGGACACTTCTTGAGATTAAATCTCAAATTATACTCTTGAGGAGGGAGAAGGCTTGCTCTAGATGGAGGGCATGATCCTCAATCTTGGCGGATTTCATAATTATGTCATCCACAGAGACTTCCATGGAACTTCCGATCAGCAACTTGAACACTTTGTTTATGAGCCTCTGAAAAGTGGCCTCGACATTTTTCAATACGAAGGGCATCAATTTATAACAATACAACCCTTGATTAGTAATGAAGGCTATCTTGTCTTGGATAGGAAGATGCATGGGTATCTAATAATATCCCGAGAAAGTGTCCATGAAGCTCAATAATTCATGTCCGATGGTAGAGTCTACCAACTGGTCGATCCGAGGTAGGGAAAAGGTGTCTTTAGGGTAGGCTTTATTGAGGTCAGTGAAGTCACGCACATCCGCCATCTTTCATTGGTTTTCTTCACCAACACCACATTTGCCAGCCAGTTGGGGTACTTGGTTTCTCGGAAGAACCCTGTCTTGAGCAATTTGTCGACCTTCACCCGGATAGCCTTCTACCTTTTCGTATTGAAGACCTTTCTCTTCTACCTAATCGATTTATGGGCAGGATTAATGACCAGTTGGTGGGTTATAATGCCAGCATTTATCTCCGGTATGTCCTCATGACTCTAAGCGAACACATCTTTATTTTATTCTAAGGTTACAATTACGGTCCGCCTCAGGTTAGGAGTCAATTGACTACCCAATTAGATCATCCGATCAAGGTGTCGTTTGTCCATCACCACGCTTTTCAGGCAGCCTCTACTGGCTCTAAAATCAGACTTCGAGATATGCTTCTTTCCATAGCATCATTAAGGGAGGAAGATAATGCCTGAATGTCGATTATCTCAATGTCTTCAAGGGCTAGTCTTTCTTGTGCCCCGACAGTTGTTTCTAAAGGTTCTTCCTGGATACAGTACGTTTTTTAGGCTGAGGTAATGAAGCAAGATCTTGCTTCCCTTTGATTGCCTCTGACAATCCCAATCCTATCCCTAGCTCAGAATTTCAACTGCAGATAGTGTACACTTTCCACCGCTTTGGTGTTTTGGAGGAAAGGTCTCCTTAAGGTTACAAAGTAGGGGATCTTCAAATTTACTACTTGGAAGTGCACCATGATCATATATTGATATTGCTTATCACCCATAGTCATTGGCAACTATATCGATCCCAAGAGAAAAATGCAGGAGTCCCCGAATCCGTATAGGGCCGAGTTAGCCTGAGTTAGCTCCAAATCTTCTATGTCCAAGGAGTCCAAGGTACCTTTGAAGATGATATCCACTGAACTCCCCGTACCAATCAAGATCCGACTGACTTGCTTGGACACTATCCCCATGGCTACTACTAACACATCGTCATATGGATAGTGTACTCCAACTTCATCTTCATTGATAAACAGAATGGGGATGGTAGTAATCTTTGGCCTTTTATCGACACATGTATGTTTGAAGGATGACTAGGTAGGAAGTAGCGCGTATAATTCTTACGCGCGTTATTTGACAATCCTACCAGGGTAGGTCCATCAGAGATGATTAGGACACCGTGATCAGGTCTTGGGGACCCATCATCTTTCGGGTGTTGTCCCGACCTAGGTCATTCTACTGGTTATCTATAATATAATGGATGAGATAATTATTTTTAATAAGTACCTCAATTTAAGCCCTTAGGTCTTCACACTGATTCGTAGTGTAACCCTTCTCCCCATAATATTCGTAAAATCTTCCCTTGCTCTTCTTCTGTACTTTGACCTTCATACTCCGGGGTTGGGGGGCTAGCAACCCTCTATACTGAGCGTCCTTATATACTTTCGACAAAGGGGCTCGGAGGGGCCTAAAATTATGAGTGGCCATTTGGGCTACCCTCCCCAGATAATCTCTTGCCTGCTAGAATCTAGGGGGTTTCTCTTCCCTTCTTATCTCATGGAGAGGTCTCCCTTGACCCCCATCTCTTCTATCATGCCTAGGTTTCCCATAGAGATCCCCCTTATCTCTTCGCTGAGGAGCCAGGTGCTGTTCTCTCCTGGTCCGGGTGGCCCGGCCCTCCTCCTTCATTCTCAAGAGCATCTCTCCTTCTATATCGATTTCATCAAGCAGATCGCTTTGGGCTACCTCATAAGTATCCACCGTCCGTCAGTAGATAGCTTACCAGGCATTTTCCACCCTTAGATCCCTCTTCAAACCTTCCAATGCCAAGGGGTGATACGCACCCAACTTCATGACCTTCTCATGTTACCTCCTTACAAAACTCTTCAGAGTTTCTCTTGGCTCGTGGCATATAGACAGCAGGGTGCTTAGGTTATTATTCGAGGCTATAGCTCCCCAAAATTCATTTTCGAAAGCTGCTGCCAATTGGGAAAAACTATTGATGCAGGTTAGTGACGAATTCTTAAACCACTGACGGACGGGTCCTTCCAATGTCAATGGGAAGGGTCAACACATCTGCTGGTCAATCAACCCCTAGATTAACATAATTTCTTGAAATATGTCCAGGTGTAAGAAGGGGTCGGACTTCCTGGTGTAAGGGGGTAGTTGTGGCATTTTGAACTTCCTGGGTAGACAGAGCTCCAAAATTTTCTCGCTAAAAGGAGAGATGAATGTTGAAAGGCGAACAGTATCAATTCTCGGGTTCTCTCCCTACTCGACTCCCCCCTTGGCCTTTAGTTCGCACAACATCTTGCTTACACACTCTTCTACCTCCTTCCTGCTGACGACTGTGGTACCTTCTCTCTCCCGAGCATGCTTTTCATTAAGATAGCATCTCATGTTCGTGAAAGCTAGACTATACCTCATCTTGATCCCACTTGTTGCGTCATGGTCTCTATCGCCTTCACCCCTTCTCTTGTTACATCCTTTATAGATTTTGAAGGGAGTATTGAGGCCTGGGAAGACGGGGGGCTCTTCTGCTAATCTTTCAGTTGCCTTGACTTTTCCCTTTTGTAAAGTAGTTGGTCGGGCACGGGGTACCCGTTCTTCGACTTCGATTGATTCTCTTATTGTATTGCTATCGGTCAGGACCCAACTTTTCTACCTTTCTGGAGGGTGTGGTACCCTCCGCTCTCTCGGATGGGCAGACTCTCCTATCATCTATTGCCTGATCTTCATAAGTTTTTTCTCTAATTTGTTCGCCCTGCTCGCCATTAACTTGATCAGGCGGTCGTTCTCCAGTCAGGATCCACCAGTGGTTGGAGGAATAATGCATTCTTCTCATTCAAACAAGGCCCTTCCACACCCACGTACAGTGCTTTTACTGGAACTAGATTCCTCCGTTCTGCCATTTTTTCAAAACACAAATCACTACAGAACTTTCTGGGTTGCTCTCACTTCCTTCTTCCTCGCTGAATGACTCTGTAAGTGGCTTTTTGTTCAATTTCCCACAAACGGCGTCAGCTATTGAGGTGTGAATTTGAATATGGCTGTTACGTTGACAGATCCATGTTGGAGGGGATGGTTGGCCGGATCCTCCCTTGCAACTTCACCTCAAAATCCCTGTAAGATAATAATATGCTAGGAGCCATACTGGGTGGGGTTCCCGAAGAAAAAACTCCGATGCCTAAGTCAGCGAAAATGTGAAAAATGGAGCAAGTAATTTCGACAAAAGGAGAAGGAAATGGGAAGCTTAAGTAAAAAGTAGAGTGAAGTGAAAAACAGTTCGAATCCTTTATGTGTTGGTTTTGCCTCCTTTTATAGGGCCTTTGGAATGTGACTGAAGTGATTTGGTATCGGAGAATAGGAATGATGGGTCGGTCGGCCTTGGGATAGTGTGCCAACTGTTTTTATTTAAGGTATGTGATATCTGTCCAGCCTGATGTTGTCAGACTTACTGGGCTTCAGCGGGAGATGAAATAGATTTCTGAAATTTATCAGGGCGGTACTTCTTATTATAGGGTCCTTGATCAGTAATCATTCCTATTTTTGATGATTTTTAAGGGTTGGTGGCAGGATCAGGCTTTCCTGGGAGGCAGTGGTCAAGGAGCCTACATGGTGGACAATCAGGAACCCTAGGAGTGTGAGCCAAGGTCCCTGAGGGGCCAATGGTGAGCGATCAGACTACTGAGACGCATGAGTCAGAGAGCCCGTATAGCAGGTAGTCAGGGTCCCTAGAAGATAGGTGGTGAGGGGCCTGGGTAAGGGGCAGTCAGGTCTTGGAGGACATGAGTAAAGGAGTCTAAGTGATAAATAGTCAGGATTCTTGAGGGGTAAAAGGTCAAGTGACGCTATTGAGGGTGACAAGTGTCTACCCGAAAGATCTCCACTTATCATCTAAACTTTTACCCAAACAATATATATATATATATATATATCACATTTACAATTATATAAAGAAATCAATTGGTCCACTTATAAAGCTAGCTGTCAAGAATATGATGAAATTCAGATCATCGTGGATTGACATATACTCTTTTGCATATCTATCACATGAATTTATCACCCATTATTAAAATAATCAGAGCATGTATATGAGAATAACTAAAGAACAAACATGTGACAGAGTTTTCACCTTCAAAATTTATTTTTTTATGATCTAATTGCTAATGATTAATTCACAAAAATATCATCTTTGCTTAACTCACTATAATTAACTATTTAAAATGATAAAATCTCATTTTGCAAGTCTAATCATATTCAAATTTTTTGCTACTATTTAATTCACAAAACAAAACTTCATTTTGCATAAACTAATAACTAATCGATTTAATTTTATCATCTATACATTAATTTTGGGTTTAATTTATTGCCAATTAGCTAAAATATTGAAATTCTCATACATATACTAAACCCCAATGATGGTATATACTCCAAAATTAATCAAAATATAAAGTTATAATCTAATGATATTAGAAATCTTATCGAAAAGTTGATTTAGCTTGTAAATGCTTTAATTATGAACAAATTTGAAAAACCTTAAATCATAAACAATGTAGATAAACTCGTTTTGGTTAAATCTTTAACCAAATCATCCAAAAAAGTTTGTAAAGTGATGAGAATGTCAAGAGCTTGTGATTGATACCAAAAAGAACAAATTTAATTGATAGAAAAATTATGAAAAATAAAAGAAACAGGGAGAAGATATACAGGAAATAGAGAAGAAAAATATTGTAAGAGAGATGAAGATAAGAAGAAATGAAATGTTCTATCTTTTAATCACATAAATACAATGTGAATGGATGAGAAAATAACTCATTTACCCTTGTGAAATTGAAAGAAATGAAAAAGAAATGAGTTAAAAAGGGTAAAGATGGCTTTTCAATATTTAGGAACGTGTCTGGGGAGTTTTACACCAAAAGATTTCGAAACCTTTTCCAAAGTATCGATACTATTGCAAAAATTTCATTTTTGTACCTAGGGTATCAGAACTTTTAAGTAAGGTTTCGAAACCAGTGAAATATCACTTCTTTAGAAAATATCATTTCTGTCTCTCATTTTTAATGCTTATTTCTCCCTCATATGAAGTCCAATTTTACTTACGTTTCTTTTGTTAGTTAAAAAATTATTAAATAGATTGGGCCTTAAGAGTAAAGACAAGCTTAACACGAATATTGGGCTTATTTTGTCATTAAACCTTAACCCTAAAATGCAATATAAAATGAACTTTTTATTGCGTTATAAAAATAAGTGTGCCTAGGGTTTATTCTTTGCATTTTTTTAAGAGAAGAAAACGCAATAGAAATGAAGAACACAGAAAAACATGAATAAGAGCTAGCACTCAGAATATAATTCATCCTGTTCATGTAGTATCATAGAGGCACAAATATGAAGATTTGTACTTGTGGTTCATAAGAGGTATGAGTTCTTGAGCTTGTTGTAATGAGACGCTTCATTTATTGCATGGGTACTTGAAAGGAAATCAAGAAATTTTTGTTTTCATTGTTTTTTTATACCTTTGATTTTCTTACAGTGGTACTAGAGCCACTTGCGATTTAAACCTAGCCATTTCTTTCTGATATGTTTGAAAT
This sequence comes from Trichilia minutiflora, assembly GCA_035590515.1. Lineage (NCBI taxonomy): Eukaryota > Viridiplantae > Streptophyta > Magnoliopsida > Sapindales > Meliaceae > Trichilia > Trichilia minutiflora. The sequence goes on from JAVXUL010017669.1 coordinate 6,207, forward strand.
ATATATTATGATTTGTGTTATGAATATGATTAAATGAATGCAATTAATTATGGATCTTTTTAATGCGATTAAAAGGATCTATATGAGAAACTTTGTTTTAGATCTATTTAATGCGATTAAAAGGGATCTATGGTTTAGATTTGTTAATATGATTAACTATGATGTATATAGAATAATAGAATCAGATTAGATCTAATTTGGATCTATTTGAGCAATGGTAATACACGAATTGATTGAATTCATTCAATGTGATTGAATGAACGCGATCAAGATGATTTAATGTGATTGAATCAATTTGGTTAAATTCATTTGGTTATGTGCGATGTTTGATAGATTTTGATCTTAATAAATTTGTTTAATGCGATTAAAGAAAATCTTATTAAGATCATTTAGGTTTTAGGGGCTCTGTCCTCGAACCTTTACAGGGGGCGCTGCCCCTTGATCCCGCCTGCTAACTAGGTAGCTGGACCATTGCCTCTGAACCCTTACAAGGGGCGCTGCCCCTAAACCCCCGTATGCTTTTGCGTAGGTTTATAATTTATAACCTAGTTCATGCTTTATTCATAACATGATTCAATATTCTGTGTATGTATGTTTGTTTAAGCATGCTGCATAAATTATAGCCTAATTGACCAATGTGATTGGATTAATTTAATGTATGTATTCAAAATACGGCCTGCGTGTCATGCCTTTTCTTTAATGTCTCTAATTGTAATTTCTTTTTCTCATCATATTCCCCTCGAATGTAACTCGAGGTTTCTGTTATATTTTGTAATTTTAGACGTAGAATATTTAAAGATTATAAAAATAAAGAATAGGTGATTACATATGGATACCCAAGGTATAGAGGTTACCTACGATGTGAAGAATACTTCATGAAGCTGCAATCAAGAGGAAGCTGTTTTAACCCTAGGTTGACTTGTCGATCATCTCATTGACTTGGGATTATCGATATAAAATGGGCTATAACTATGTCACGCTAAATTCTTTTATATATATATATATATATATATATATATATATGAGATTCATGGTATAAAATGTGTATGTATGAAATATAATTTATTAAATTTATTAAATCAATGTATGAGATACATGATTATTAATAATTAATAAGATCAAAATAAAATCCCTCATAAATAAAATATTAAGTCAATGCCTTCCAACAAATAGTACTCTTCAATGCCTCAATTGACTATGTGTATGTTTGCCAAAGCAAAGTAACATACCAATCTTGGTGAGTTGCAATAGAATAATAGTGATATCCAATTGCTAGACATTGGATTAGACTTAACTAGGTTAACTTAATGGGATTAAGAGCCTAGAGGCATAAAATTGGGTTAAGTCCACAAGATGGATTAGAACAAGTATTACTCACCTAATTATTCAAGAGTTACATATGATGTAATTGTCAAATGTTACCTACCCAAATAACTAAATTTTGAGTGATTAGCCAAAGCTAACCTAAGATAAAGGGAAATATAGATCTTGGTCCACTAGAAAATTCCAGTATAGAATTTTTTGAATTAATAGTGAGGGTTATTAATTTGGCAAAATAATGGAATATCATTTAATATCATTAAATGATTTAATACATGATAATTATTATTTTTGTATATCTGGTTATAGATTATTATTATGACATCAAATAACACACATACACTATAATTATGATCGGTCCTTGTGAAGAACAAGTTGAATGAGAGAAACTTCCTGGATTGTTATAGGAATTTGAGGATAGTCTTCAAACAAAAAAGAAACTCTATGTTCTAAATCATCCCATACCTAAGCCATTTGCTAGTAATGCCCCACGGGCTGAGAAAGATGCTTATAGATATTATCAAGATGACGCTTTGGACATCAGTTGTCTTATGTTAACGACGATGATACCGGATCTTCAAAAATAACATGAGGAAATAGAGACGTTTGATATGATCGAACACCTCAAGAAACTTTATCAAGGGCAAGCACGCCAAAAAAGGTATGATGTCTCTAAAACCCTATTGGTATAGAATATCAGAAAGAACCCTAATTGGTGCTCATATACTAAAGATGATTGGGTATATTGAAAACCTAGAGAGATTGGTTTTCCTTTAGGTCAAGAGTTGGCCACTGATACTATTTTGCAATCATTACCAAATAGCTACAATCAATTCTTCATGAATTGTAACATGAATAAAATTGATAAAACTTTTTCTGAGTTGCTCAGTATGTTACGACTTGTTAAGACAAATATAAAGAAATCCAAGCCCAGTAATGTATTGATGGTATAAAAGAATAAGGTTAAGTTTAAGAATAAGAGCAAGAAGAAAAAGGACAACAAGAACAAGTCCAAGTCAAACCCCGATACATCTGCACCAAAACCTAAAGTTAAAGTACCTAAGGAAGGAACATGTTTCCATTGTGGTGAGTATGGACATTAGAAATGAAATTACAAAGTCTATTTAAAAGATCTAAAAAAGAAGATAAGTGAGACTTTTACTTCAGGTTATGTTATTAAAGTTAATTTATCTACTTTTACATCATGGGTATTAGTTATTAGATGTGGTTTTTATATTTGTCTTAACATGTAGAACCTTAAAAAGACTAAAACATTGGTAAAGGGCGAAGTAGACCTACGAGTTAAAAATAGAGCAAGAGTTACTACATTAACTGTAGAAACATATATTTTATCTTTGCCCACAGAGTTTGTTTTAGAATTAGAAGATTGTTATTATGTACCTTCGCTAACTAAAAACGTTATTTCAATTTTTTGTTTGGACAAGATTGGTTACTCTTTTATAATGAAGAACAAATTTTATTCTATTTATTTGAATGATATATTTTATGGTAATGCACATATGATTAATGGACTCTATATTCTGAATCTTGATATGCCAGTCTATAATATAAATACAAAAAGGATTAAATGAAATGATCTAAATCCTGCATATCTCTGGCACTGTCATTTGGGCCATATAAATGAGAATCGTATTTCCAAGCTCCATAAAGTGGATTCTTGGATTCATTTGATTTTGAATCATATGAAGTGTGTGAATATTGTTTATTGGGTAAGATAACTAAGGCCCTATTCATTGGGCATGGTAAAAGGGCTAATGATTTGATGAGCCTCATACATAGTGATGTATATAGACCTTTCAACACATAAGCTAAAGATGGATTTCAATACTTCATCACATTTACTTATGACTTTAGTAGATATGGATATGTATATCTTATAAAACATAAGTCAAAATCCTTTGAAAGATTTAAAGAATTCAAGAATGAAATATAAAATCAACTTGGTAAAATTATTAAGATACTTTGATCAGATCGAGGTGGTGAATACTTAAGCTAAGATTTTAATGACTATTTAAAAGAGTGTAGAATAGTTTCACAACTTACTCCTCCTGCTACGCTATAGTGGAATGATTTATCTAAGAGAAGAAATCAAACCTTATTAGATATAGTTCGATCTATGATGAGTCAAACAGATATTCCAATTTTCTTTTGGGGATATGCTCTAGAAACAGCTACTTTCGTACTGAATTGTTTTCCATATAAATCAGTATAAAATACACCATATGAGATATGGACTGGTAAGCATCCCAGTATGTCTTTCATGAAGATTTGGGGTTGCGAGGCTTATGTTAGACGTTAAACTTCTGAAAAACTTGCCAAATTTATATTAAATAACCTTAAAATACTAGGAAGACTACAGTGCTGCCACCGACCCTTTTATAAACACAAAATTCATCTTTATTTTTAATGAAATCAAACTCTTTGATTACATTATCAAAATGAAGATTCCAGCACTAAGATGCTTGCTTTAATCCATAGATAGATTTATACAGCTTACAAACCTTTTCAACATCCTCTAGATTGACAAAACCTTCAGGTTGTGTCATATACACATCCACTAATAAATATCCATTGAGGAATGTAGTTTTGACATCCATTTGACATACTACTTATTGAGAATGATATTTTTACTTTATAATCTATAAAAGTATGGCTTGGTAAAAACTTTTCAATGAAAGACTTAGGTGAAGCCACCTATGTATTAGGTATTAAGATATATAGAGATAGATTAAGAAGATTGATTGGCCTAAGTCATAGTACATATATAGATAAAGTGCTCAAAAGATTTAGTAACAAAAATCCAAAAAAGGATTCCTACCTATGTCATATGGAATAAATCTCTCTAAAGAACAATGTCCTACAACATCGAAAGAGAGACAACATATGAGTAAGATTCTTTATGCATCTGCTATAGGATCTATCATGTATGCCATGATATGTACTCATTCCGATGTCTCATATGCTTTGAGTGTAATAAGTAAAGATCAAGCTAATCCAGTTGAGCATCATTGGACAACTGTGAAAAATATCCTTAAATATTTAAGAAGAATTAAAGATACTTTCTTAGTTTATGGAGGTGAAGCAGAGCTCGTTGTAAAGGGTTATACTGATACTAGCTTTCAAACTGATAAAGATGATTCATGTTCGCAATCAGGTTTTATGTTTTACTTTATTAATAGGGTTGTAAACTAGAAGAGTTCCAAGCAAGGTATAGTAGTTGATTCTACGACAAAGGCCGAGTATATAATTGCCTCAATGCTATTAGTGTGTATACCCTAGAAACTATTCGTGTTATCGGTTTCAAGTCTTATGATCTTGTATAAATAATTTATATTTATTAATAAAAGAATTAGTTCTTTATTTATATACGTTGGCTACTTTCTTTATTTTTCATGTAAATTAATGAAGAATGTATGTAAATTATCCAGATAATTTTATTTGATTGTTAAATAAATTATCAAATTATTTCCTACATATGTGATGTTGTTTAGGTAACCATATCACATAGTAGGCATACTAAATGCCGCCTAATGATATTATATGATAATATATGTAGGCTGACAATATGAGTATTGTTATAAGGGTATTGGTGTGGATATATAGTTGATGAACTATTTATCAAACGAATCGAATATCAACAAATCACATAGTATGCATATAGTCAATGATTTATCAATAGATTATAATAGTATACGACGTAATCCTTTGACCTGAGATGTATAAATCGAACTTTGTATGGATGGGTATATTTTATATGGTATATACGTGCAGGGCTAATCACGTCTTGTACAAGAAGCTAGTTTGGATATGCTTTGTTCATATAAGTGATCGATGGACAATCAAAATGGGATCCATTGGCTTGACATATTGGGCTGAGAATTCCCATTACCTCAGTCCAAGTCAAGTTCCTAATCGAATATCAATATGATGTTTTGATTATAATACGATGGCTATCGCATAATGTTGACATATGATTGACGATTCGAAGAAGTATTGAGATTAGGGTTTTGACAGTCTATGAACCTCTATCTCGATCAGGATACGATGACAGAAAGATATTACTCACAAATTACGTTCAATCGAGGAAAGGTTTGATAAAAATACTTCTTTATCATGACTTAGGGACTATACCGTATTACTAGATACTAACCATAGTCGATGACCAACCGAAATATTCAGAGCTAAAAATGTTCGATATCAGTTCACGACTGAGTTATGATGAACCTTCGTAGTCCACCAAGATTCTCTAATGTTCTTTCATCCGAGAGAGAGATAAAATATTATCGAGAGAGGGTTAACATCCTCATGATAATATTGAAAAGATCGAAACTGATACATATAACGGTTATACGTATTAACTATTCTTTACATTGTTAAAGAGATGATATACTGATATCATAAGATTATTTAATATAAAAAAACTTGCCAAATTTGATAATGATGATTATCAAATATGTTAAAATATGATTTTAAGGTAAAATGGTGAAAATTAAATGAAATAGT
>JAVXUL010017680.1:0-12050 GCA_035590515.1 Trichilia minutiflora
ACAATGACATAATGAAAAACGATGTACGATTATATTTAATGGGATTGTCGAACTGTTTGAATTGTTTTGACTGAATAATAGTGAGGAATTTTGAGAGAAAATTTTCTAGGAGTGTTTTATATTTGTTTATGATTTTAGCCTTACAGGCCTACAGATTGTATTCTGTATTATTGGATACACCCTGGAGGTCTATGGCGTTGTCACAGGTGGGACCCATGGGTCGGGTCGTGACACATATGACTAGGGACATTTAAGAATAACACTACCACTACATAGTCTCATAAATATGATCTCATCATAAGAATTTCTATTGCATACATTCTTTGGGCTTTGTTGTTATATGTAAATCAAACATATATACCAACATGATAAAGGATAAGATAATAGAAAATACTTATTTTATTAATAAAAAGATTTACAAAATTACAATTACAAATTACATTATAATTGGCTTTTAGGACACATATGTCTTTTATGCATGACATAGAGGTTTATGAGCAACATGATCAAGTAGTAGTGAGTTTTATATCGGTGGTTTTATCGTATGCTTCTTTGTGGATTGTATAGTTATGTACTCACAGTTGATATAGATATTGTATAATTCTTTTGAGATAAATACGGTAGAAATTACATTAGAACAAGGATATCCTATAAAAAGTATGCATGACTAATGGTTGTACGAACTATACCAAATGATATTATTAATGAATCAGACTTTGAGATTTTTATGATCATCAACTACACCTTTTTGAATAGGGAAAATGGAGTTTGTTTGATGTTTACTATCATTGAGCCTGTAAATTATTTAAGACCTTCAAATTTCAATATGTAAGGACCTTGTATAAATCAATTTATTTCTTTGAGGGGAAAACAATTAAGTGAACTATATATTTTGTACTATACTACCAAGTCATCAATGTATCGATATAAATGTTCCCGAATATTATCCTCCAACTTGATCCACTAACAATAAAATCATTACTAATAGGGGACATTTTTTGGTACTATACAATAAATATTCTACATATTACTATTTTGACACTCAACTAGATATTACTATGCTATAATTTGATGGCCTTGATGTTTCTTTAGATTGTGAAGGAGGAATAAATTATTGTGATGAAAAAGAATTCATTTCAGTTATGGATGTCCGCAATCAGCCATGTAGTTGAAGTAATAGCTCAATAGCAGGGTTATTTATGTCTCACCAACTCACTTAGTGTTTGCCACCTATTTTATTAGTGATAACTATACTTATGTCGGATGCATTATCAATATCTAATGATGGATAAGTTTATGTTGGCTAGATTTTTAGTACAAAATAAGTTTTAAAACAAAGGTTTAAGCTTAATGCCAATAAAGAGACACTTTCAATTTAAGACCTATAAGTCAATAAAAGATCGATATAAGTTTGGATGTATAGTAAATTTTTATAAATAGAGTACTCTAGCTGTTAAGATCTTAGATAACCCTTTTGAGTTACTCATCAAGATAAGAATACGATGTATATATGTGTTAATTGTTGACTATATAATGGTCATCATCAAGTGATTAGTTAGACGATTGCATTAGCAGTAGCTGATAAGTTTCTAGATGCTTATCGAGTTTACACTTTTGGTAATATGCAGAAGATATTCAAAAAGATTATGGTATTTGAATATTATATAATAAGGCATGGTGTAACAAGAAAAAAACTTTAAGAATTGTCTGTGACAACCCTGTGAAATCTAAAAAAAATTCTAGGCACAATTATTACTATTGAAAGGGAGCTCCTCATTCGTCAGGGCTAATTAAGGTTTGATTGAATCCTTTTATTAACATGAAACAAATTGTAAGCATTGTATTGTTTATATGTAAAACATTTTTTTATCCCAATTCATTAAAGAAGTGAAGAAATAACATTTAGTATCTTAAATGCACACACTATATGCTCTTGAGCATGCAAGGAAATTGATCATGCGTAGACGAGGCAATCAACAATGTAACAACCTTAATAGCCTCATATATCCAAATCTACAAATATAAACCAATTAGTGTTAAAGAATAATAAATAAATATAAGACATTTAAAACAAATCTATTCAAATTAGTGTACCTAAAATACTAAAGAAAAATCTGATACATTATACTGGTTAGTAGCTATCTCACCTAACACTATAGCTTGAATGATCTTTTGTCAATATAGATCAACCTGTTTTGTCATCACATTGCTCAGACACCTATGGATGTAGCATCATATAATGGAAAGTGTCAAAGTCATCAATAATACGCAATAACCAAATATCCGGTCAAATATGGTCATTTTTCTCTAATAGCATCGTATTTAAAAAGTAGTATAGGGATAACTTGACTGCTTTTAGATCATCTGTAGTCCCAAAGTGCAGTACCTCATACAATTCATCTAACTTCTACAATATAAACCTAACATGACCACCAAAATATTGATTACACAGTATCACTCTTTAACCCTAGTTGGTCACGTGGCAACTGCCGCGAATCCAAGAAATATATTCTATCAATTAGAATGCATTCCCATGACACGCAAGGCATTAACATCTATTTTTGAAATCCATTTTCAAATATAAAGAAGGTGTGAAAGATTTCAAATGAAATAAATCATACATATCAATTAAAATCATACTTCAATACAATATATTACACAAAATTTCCATTTCAAACTATACTGATACAATAAATTCTCAATTTTGTAGAGTAAAAAAAGTCAAATAAAATTTATTACATTCATTCTATTTAGTGGACCACATTATAAAAATATGAGTCGAGTACCTGAAACCTTGTTGAAACCTCTGTTTAGCCACGTTAAGCCCACACACAACTATACTAACCTGAATTGGGAGAGTGAAGGATGAATATTTGGGAAAAATACTCAGTACGCAGATAATAAATCCAATAACAAAATAAAATCTGTAGACTGATTATGAAAAACCCTCGCAATCATAAGAATTCAATCATAAATAAAATGTGGCATAAGAAAATGTAGCTAAAATATCAACACCAATTCATTTTATAAATCTTTTGTTGGTTTGTAGGATCCCATCCAGTCCATCCGAGCTGTATGACTGATCCACAACCAGTTGTGGGTATATACACCTATATAAATACATAAATAACCAAATATATAATAAGGACATGTTGGATTCCACCCATCTTATCTTGGACTGCATGGCTAATCCTCATCTATAGTTCTAGTAGAACCAACCCACTCTCTTCGATCTGCATAGCCAATCCTTATAACTGAGTCTATCGAATTCCACCCACTCTATGTGAGCTGCATGATCAATCCTTATACTTGGGTCTATTGGATTTCATCTACTACATAAGCTGCATGGCCAATCCTCATCCATATGAAAATTAAGAACAACGACACATGAGGTCACAAATCAACAATGATGGCTCAAAAGGCCAAATTAACATCAATGGCACTTAAAGCCAAAACTAACTCAAAGGCACACAAGGCTAAAATCATCATTAATGGCTTACAAGGCTAAAACAGTAAGACAAAATACAATGGCACATAAGGCTAAATCACAACAATGACACTTCGATGATTTACATCCTCAAACTATGCCACAAATCACATAACATCATTCAAAGCAATATTCGCAATTGGCCTCTGGCCTTAAATCCATAACAACAAACTTATCATAAACGTCATTGAGGGATAATATTCACAATAGGCCTCCGATCTCACATTCATGATAACAAACATGTCACAACATTCCCAATTCTACTACAAACAAGGGACCAACCCAGTTACCACACAATTATATATCCATCGCCTCCTCATATCAATCATGTATATACATATACATATGTTCTACCATCTTAAAGCAAAATAAACATATACATGCTTATAAGTATCATTTAAAGAGGCAAAGAAGGAAAGAGTATCCACTCACAACTTTGGGGTGGAGAACCACCCTCATTATGTCTTTCTCACGTCAAAGACTCTCTAACTAAGGCTGTCACACCTGGATACACATACATATACACAAATTTAACAATCTCTCACATAATACATTCAAATTATACAATGAATGACCATACCCCTCTCACTCACTCTCTCTCTCTCTCTACACATTATCAACACACTATCTGATTATAATCTCACTTTATATTAAATCATTCTTAGTCCTCTCAATACCATTACAAGCAAAACTATCTTAATTTATCAATCTAATAGATAAATTAGGTTATACCCAAATTCTAAGGTTTTGAGAATAGTAATCTAGCTACTCATTTTTTGATTTATGCCCAAAGAAATCTCAAATCAGAGAGATAAGCTGAGGGAAGAACTTACCTAAGCTGGTAGATGTGCGTTTAGTCCCTCTTTGCTTGATTTTCTCTCTAGGCTACTGTTTATCCACGAATTTTCTCTCTTGATTCCTCACAAATCATCGAGCAGAATCTTGATAAAATAGGTTTTTCAAGCTCTGGTGTTGATTCTAAAATCATCTCAAGAAAAACGATTGAGTTTGAAGGAGATTTAAGTGAGAACTATTTAGACAGAGAGAGAAGAGGAAAGTTGCAGAGATAGAAGTGAAGAAAAGAAAATTGAGAAGATGAGCCCTGGTTATGTATATAAAAGGGAGTCTTGAAATAACCAAAATATCCTCCAAACTCATGCTTTAGAGTTCGTCACGTCTCCAAGTATCAATACTTTCTATTGAAAGGGGGTCATTCACGTTCTTTTACATCAATGTATCGATACCTTTACCCAATGTATCGATACTTTTCTTCACAGAGACTCACCTCTATCCATAACGTCATAAAAAGTATCGATACTTCAATTCTAAGTATCGATACTTTTTATCGAATTGGGCTCTAGGCTCGATTGCACCCCGAGTATAGATACTTTTCCCTTAGAGTATTGATACTTTTAATTTTATCATTCACCGAAATCGCAGAGTATCAATACTTTTCTCCTTAAAGTATTGATACTTTATTTTTACTATTTATAACTGTTTACAGAGTATCGATACTTCCCTCAAAGTATCGATACTTTCCACCTTACGCTTGAGTATTAATACGTCCCACAAGCTTATTGATACTTCCAGTCCTCCAGTGCCAAATATCGATACTTTAGCATCTAACGTATCGATACTTCTCCCCTTTTTCATAATTTAGGACTGTAACTTCAAATGGCCATAGCTTTTGACCAGACATCCTTACGAAACCCATAATATATCGATGGAAAGCTCTCTATAAGCTTTACAAAAACAATAATAATTTTTTCTCAAATAGAGATTATTTTAGGGTCAAAAATTTAGTTCTTTCTTGATAAGTCATTATTCTTCACTACACACCTCCTCAAAGATATTTTCAAACTATCACACCCTCTAATGCATGTTCTACATCTATAAACATATACGATATCTCACGAGGGATTTATCATAATGCCTATAAACTTAAGGTACGGGGTTCACACACAATCAATAGTTACACCCCTAAAAAATTGGATAATTACCAAATATCATGTTGTGATTAAACAAAACTTCACTATTAAGAACCTGATATAGGTGCAACCCATTACAAATCATATCTCATCGATGTTACTATATCTGACTACCTTATGAAGACGTACATGATGAACCAAGCTATAAGAAAGCTTGATATCATCCAAATCCAAAAAGTATCCTAAACATGTGTCTCTAAATATTATCTTCTATGCAAGCTTTTGCAGTATTTAATCCAATATCCTTATCGATGATAACGTTATCACTGTAGCCATAAAGTGGCCAAACATTGCTGTGTTTAAAATCTCACTAACCATTATCAATTTGCACTAATAAATAACAAATATATTAATAAGAGTCCTTAAAAGTAAAAAAAGATAATTTTGAGAGAAATTGACAAATATTAAAGCATGCACAACAGCCTACAATTGTATAACAAAAAAAAGGTCAAAATAACAGAAACGGTAGAAAACTGCAAAAATTTTACGAAAATTATACTCTCGAAATTAGTAAAAAACTACTATAGAAAACAATTTAAAGACTATTATCAAAATTAGTATAATTTGTATTATCAAAATCAATAGACATGTATTATCAAAATTAGTTAAACATGTAGTTTCGAAATCAGTTTAATTTATACTATCAAAATCAATATAATTTGTATTATTAAAATTAATATGATATACTATTGACATGAGTTAAATACCGGCTATTGAATTTGTACAATTCTTGTAATCGAAATTAGTACAATTCTTATTATTGAAATCAATATAATTTGTACTAATGAAATCAGCATGATATGTACTATCAAAATTAGTACAATTCCTACTAATGAAATCCTTTATATACTACTATCAAAATCAATTAAATACTATTATCAAATTTAATCAAATATGCAGTTTTGAAAGTAGTTTAATTTTTATTGTCGAAATCAGTTTAATTTCTACTATTCAAACTAGTTAAATGCTATTATCAAAATCGGTATAATTTTTATTATTAAAATCAAATGCTATTATCGAAATAAGTATAATTTTTACTCTCGAAATTAGTATAATATGTACTATCAAAATTAGTACAATACTTACTATTGAAATCTTTTATATATTACTATCAAAATCAATTAAATACTATTATCAAATTTAATTAAATATGCAGTTTTGAAATTAGTTTAATTTTTATTGTCAAGATCAGTATAATTCATACATTGAAATTAGTTTAATTTCTACTATTCAAATCAGTTAAATGCTACTATAAAAATCAGTATAATTTCTATTATTAAAATCAGTTAAATACTATTGTTGAAATAAGTATAATTTTTACTATCGAAATTAGTTAATTGCTACTATCAAAATCATTATAATTTCTACTATTAAAATCAATTACTTACTACTATCTATGTAATTTTTACTATTAAAATTAGTTAATTACTATTATCAAAATTATGTATGTACAATTATCGAAATTAGTTAAATACTATTACCAAAATCAATACAATATATACTTTCAAAATCATAACATTTCTATTATCAAAATCAGTGATAGATACTCTTAGAATCAGTTTAACTAATTTTAAGAATATCAGTGACTTCTTGCCAAGGTTTTCCCTGTTAAAAAATGCCCTATGCACAAATTAGTATTGTCATTTTTTTACGTTAAAACTATAATGCAATATCTAAACACGTATTCATTTTATTAAAATTTTAAAAAATTTTGCCAACAAATTAGAGTTAAAGTGAAAGACAAAAACTCACATGTCTGAAAAGTTTGTGAAGTCCATTTGGGTTACTTGTGTTGTGATATCGCAAAACTAGTCATGCCACTGTTGATTGGGAACTATACAGTTGGAAAGCGTAAACTCCATTTTTTTAATTAGGAGTATTTTGATCATTTTATCTTATAAGATAGTTTTGCTATTTTTATAAAATACATGTTCGAATATAATTAATGAGTAGTTGATATGACATTGAGGCTTAATATGTGATTTGAAAAAAAAATTAGACAAAAAATGGTCATGAATGAAAGAGTTTAATTGAGTTGTCAATTGAACACTCGAGGTTCAAAGTTTAATTCTCATAAATTGAGGTCAATAATTAATCGATAAATTTTTGATAATAAAACAGGATAAAGAGACAGTCAAATGAAAAGAAATTAGAGTAAAAACAAATGTCAAATGATGAAGAAAATAAGGGAGGATGAAAATCGAGAAGACAAAAACCTTAGGCCAAAACCAGGGGGCAATCGGTCCAAGGAGCTTACCTTTGGACTGGCACTAAACTACCCTGACTAGCATTGATCTTGGCATTGGTCTAGGTATTGATCCACCCTCAGAATCCCAAAATGGCACGTGTTCAATATACAACCCTTAAAAATATTAATTTTGCTTCTTTCTAGAATTTTTTTCTTTATGCATCCAAGAATATTTTTGTAATTACTTAAAGCATTATAAATAATAAAAAAATAAGGGAAATATTCATTTTTTTTTCCTAGTCTTTCCTCCTCAATGTTTTTCCCCTTTCTTCTATCTCTATAAAATTCTCTCCGTTAGATCTTTCCAATTTTTTCATGTGCCCTAAACATAATAATCGCCACAAGTTCCTAATATGTACTCTAAACCTTTAAATACATATTAAGAGCCTATAAGGCTTCTACAGTATCTATTTACAAACTAAAGCACTCTTATATATTCTTTAAACCACCAAACTCATTTTATCTCAAATTAATAATATAACTCAACCTCAATCCAAATCCAAACCATATAGATTATAATAATTCATTTTAATTCCAAACTAAACATAAATCCATAACGACATTAATACATCATAATTGACAAAATAATTATGAGTTAAAAATCATAAGTTATTACAAAACATTTATATATCTGAAAACTTTAACTTCAATTTTCGCATAACTTTTTTTGTTACAAACAAAATATTTTAAATATAACTCAGTGGACTTAACTAAATATATAATGTGAGTCGAGTATAAGGTATACCTAAAACAACGAGACCCTATGAAAAATCATCACCATTCAAAAATGCAACTAACTCAATTTATTTGAAACTGAAAAGTGAGCGGGGTGAGTGTACAAGAGTATATTCCGTGAGTGAACTAAATTATAAAAATAAATGAATAATAATTCTTTAAATAAAAATTTTAATAAATTATCTTATTAATATAATAGAATGATTAGGATTAGGGAACTTTTAAAGGCATTTAAATTCAAAAATTTGATCTATTTTAAAAACATAATTGGTTATAAAATCATTAGGTAGGTCATTCTTTTTGACAATTACTCTAACCTTAAGCAATCTTGGGATTGTTAGAGGATTTTTCATATAATTTAAAAATAACGAGATTTTATAAAAAAAATTGATTTGAAATGATAAAAATAAAATAATACATGATTTAATTTGAAAATCAGTTCATCATTAACATTGGTCTCGAGTAGTTATATGGTATTATCTGTGACTATCTTTGACGAGATTCATAAGGGGTATAACTCATTCATATAATATCACCTCGTAATGTCTATACACATGTTTCATCTGTGATCTTTACTCATCTAAGTAGTCTCTCCCTAGATTTATTCTAAGCTACTTCTAACAACTAATACCAGCGTTTATGGCCGAAATCACTAATACATCTCAATATGCAAACTCAAATAATAATCATATAATTCAAATAAATATTTATAAATTATCAATATAATATACACCAAAATAATTATCAAGCCCAATAAATTTTAATTCACATGAGACCTTTGGCCTCAACCAAACACAATATATAATACTCACCAAATTGTTTATACATACATACTTACATTTAAATTAAAAATGATAATTAAGTAAAATAATTTCTCAAGACATTAAAACATTTAACTTTATCAAATATTTTAAAAGAAGATGTAAACAGTTTAAAAAGTGTTCACTCACAATCTAGGAAAGATATACACTCTCTAATTACCCTTCATTCCTAAACACCTTACGTGAGTTTCTCGTTCAAGTATCATCGCTTAATATGTCAATAATTATATTAATTTTCATAATCAAAGTATAAATTCAGCCTATATACACGTAATGTATTCTAATTTAGGTTTTCTAAAGTTGACTTATATAAAATCGGATAAATTTTTGTTTTTCAACCGTTTACTCGATTCTTAATAATTTTAATTTAATATAAATCTATAAGCATTCAATTTACAATTCGATTAACGTAATTTTATCTATTTTAACAAAATCGACAAAAAGATAATGAATTTTCATCATAACAATAACTCATTTACTATTCTATTTCGCCTACACTATTGCATATCCAACTATTTTATATCCTAAATAACGCATTATAACCTAAATTTTGTGATTAAAACTAATTTGAATTCATAGATGTACATATACAATAAAACCCAAAAATTCAAAATTACTTAAACGCGAAACAACACTAAAAATAAACTAAAAATATTGTCATTTACCTCATAATACCTTTGGTTTACTTTGATTTCTACCAGTTCTTAGAAAACCCCAATTTGAGCTAAAGCCCTAATTTCTTTCCTTTGTAAAGCTTTGCCTCATTCGATAAATTAAAGCTTGTATGAAGTTTAGAACGTTGAATTGAGTAAGGGAATAAAGTGAAAATAAGAAAATAATCACCTATAGGTGTAGTCTGGTGGTGAAAAATTGAATCTAAAATATATGATTTAAGTGTACGTCATAATTTCGATTTTAATCAGCTAGTTGTGATTTAAGCAGAATACCTGGATAGTAGTATGCTCAACTAGTATACCTCGAAAATTAAATTTTTTATAATATAAAGTTGTGAGCCTTGTGTCTTTAACACAAGGGTAACTATAATTCAACTTTTTTATTGTACATGCCTTTGGTCCCATTTCATACACCGTTAACATGTCAACACGATTTCATATTTATTTTGGGGATTTGAGTTTGCTAAGATATAATTTTGAGGTCATGAACGCAGGGACCTTAACATAATTAAAAGTAAATTTTATTTTGAGTAGAACCCCAATGATATTTTTCAAATTTATGAGGATTCAAGTGAGAGTTTTAATTATAATGGGTTCGATTGATTTCAAATTTATGAGGATTCAAGTGAGAGTTTTAATTATAATGGGTTCGATTGACCGAATGGGGTGATTCGTTCGATCGAAGTTTTGGGGACTCCCTAAAAAATTTGTGATGCATATTCGTTCGAACAAATAGGAGAATTCGTTCGATCGAATGAGGTTTCGTTCGATTGAATGGGCCATTCGTTCGACTAACAAAATGGAAGCTCTTTGACTTCTGTAGACGTCAAAGGATTCGTTCGAACGAACCAGGGTTCATTCGATCGAAGAGGGTGATTCGTTCCAATGAACTTTAATTCGTTCGATCGAATTGGTATGAAAAGATGATTTTACCCTTATTTTAGAAGCTTCCCTTAAAAAACTTAAGGGTAAAACGATAATTTTACTCTTTTTCTATAAATAGAGGTTCAAAGGTCAGATTTTATGGTTTTTCTTCTTCTTTCTCCTCTCCCTCTCCCTCACGCTCGTTCTTTCCCTCTCTCTCTCTAGATTTCACCATATTTTATCAAATCTTTGATTTTTTTTTGCCTGTCGACTACATTCTATGAGTCTAACTCCCTGGGAGCATCAATTTGATGGTAGAAGTATGGAATCGCGAAAGAGCACCTAGGGTTTCGAGGAGAGAAATTGGGATTTTTTGACTTTCGAGCGAAATCAAAGAAAACCGACCATACCACGAGGTTCGTAGCTTCATTTTTAACTTGTCTGTATATTCTATTTTTCGTCTTAGCCAATTTTTACGAAATGCGTTTTATTGTGCATTCGTATGAATTTTCTTAGATTTATCGGTCACATTCTAATTTTTAAGCATTAGTTGAGTTGTAATGGAGTCAGGGAAGTCATAGAAAGTTAGAAATGCGAATTCGGAGAAAATAGATGAATGTAAATAGTAATCAGAGTTACTATTCTGACGAGCAAGTGGGGTCCGTAAGTCTAGAATTATGAAATTGAGCCGAATTACGCTAGTTAAGTTATAATATGAATCCATATCGATAGTGTATAAGTAATTAGAAGGATAATGGGGGGTTTTAATTTGATTCGTGTAATGGTTCGACTTTAGAAAACCCGAATTCGCATGCATTGCACGCATTTGAGTCACTTGCATCCATTAGAACATATATTAATATAGTTTTGGGTATATGTGATTAGGCGATGATTCGCGAGCGAGGAATCCGCCTACTGAGTCGAGGAACGAGGGAAATTAGGGAGTGTATACTCTCCCTAAGCTGTGAGTGGACTCCTTCTGTTTTGTGTTTTTATTAAGAACTCTATTTTACATAAAAAAATAATGATATTCAGATATATTATAAATGATTTTTGCCTAATACTTTGGTTTACTTGCAAATACGCTTATGTTATGATTTATATTATGGATTTGAGCTGCCTGATGTATCACACCCGTGATTGTACCCTGAGGGTATAATGGTAACTTCCTTTTCACTTTTGTTCATGCATTTGCACCCATTGAGCATTTCGATTGTTTGCTCGTTGATTTTC
>JAVXUL010017701.1:0-12049 GCA_035590515.1 Trichilia minutiflora
CCTCGTGACACTACCTCAACCGGGAACAAGTTTTAGCATGTATTTCAATCGAAGATTCTGTCCTCATATCTATAACTTCTTATAGATAGAATCTCGACACATAATACACTCTGGGACATATCTTGCATTATATAAAAGAAAGAAATAGATCAGCAACTGAACATAATGCAAGATAGAATAATGCCATTGAATTAATCATAAATAGTTTACAATTAATTACAAAATGTATATACACAAGAAATAATGACCCAGAACCATATGACACGATTGGTTCTAGGACATATATCTAACAGTTTTCTGGGGACAAGTGGTCTCAATAGTCGACTCTCAAATGACATGATCTATATGATATCGAAACGACGTGGTTCTATAAGTTGCAAAATATCCTTAACATAAAGACACTGGGGACGACATGGTCCCAACAGCTAGCCTCGAACGATGTGGTCCATATGGCCTCGAAACGACATGGTTTCATAAGATGCAAAATATCCTTAGCATGGAGACGACGTGGTCTCAATGGTATAAGGTCTTCTGAGGAAAGACTCGGCCATCCTTGATATAGGAAATAGATCTAATGAGAGTACTCGAGAGAGAGGCACAGTCAGAATTCTTCATAAAGCAAGTATTTATGACGTCAGATGTTGGCTCGGGGGGTTTGGTTCAAAAAGGTCGGATCAAGGATAGTATAGCTTTAATTGTTAGGGTACCAAAGTTTTCTAACTGGAATGCTATTTGGGGTCTCCAATTTATAAACTCTAGATCTAAATATTTGAACGACTTTGTATAGTCCTTCCCAATTAGTCCCAAACACCCTTTCACCAGAAATTTTGGTGTTGAGAGTTACTCGATGGAGGACTAGATACCTCTTTTAGAAAGTTCGGGGTCTGACTTTCTGATTGTAATAGCAAGTCACCTTTTATTGATGAGTTGTTACTCATATTGCGGCCTTGTTTCTTTTTTCTTCTAATAGATCCAAGTCTAGCCTCATTCTTCTCTTCATCATAGTTTTGAATTCCAAAAGTTGGGACATTAATCTCGATCAAAATCATAGCTTCACATCCGAAGGCCAAAAAAGATGAAGATTTCTTAGTTACTATTCTGGGAGTGATTCTGTAGGCCTAGAGTACTTCAGATAACTTGTCAATCTAAGCTCCCTTATGTTCTCCGAGCTTCTTCTTCAGTGCTTTTTTAACCATTTTGTTTACAGTTTCAACCTGTCCATTAGCCTGAGGATACACAGAGCTAGCAAACCTCAGGTTAATACAGAAATCCGAGCAGAATTCCCTGAACTTGGCATTGTCAAATTGCTTTCCATTGTCAACCACAAAAACTTATGAGGCTCTAAAGCGATATGTCACATTCTGCTCGATGAAGGCTGTTGTCTTCTTTTCTGTTATGTTGGAGAGTGGCTTTGCTTCCACCCACTTTGTGAAATAATCTATTGTCACAATCGTATACTTGCTATTGGCTTGGACGATCGACAGTGGTCTAATAAAATCTAGACCCCATTAAGAGAAAGGCCAAGAACTCGAAAGACATGTAAGTTCTTCCGGGGGCTGTCTTGAAATATCTCCATAGATCTGACATTCATGGCAAGATTTGATCAACTGGAAAGCATCTTGTGAGATTGTTGGCCAATAATATCCTTATTAAATAATTTTATACATCAAAGAACGAGCCCCTTATGACTTCCACAGGTCCCATTATGGATTTCTTCGAGAATTTTATCAATCTCATCTAGTCTTATACATTTCAAATATGGCAAGCTAAAACCACGTTTATAGAGTACATTATTAATAACAGCTTACCTAACTGATCTGTTCTTTATCTTTCTGACTTTGTTCTTGTCCTTTGGTAGTTCTCCATACTGAATGTAAGACTTCAGTTCCTTGATCCACTTTGGGTTAGGAATTTCTTGCAAGACAGTAACAAAGTATTCTTTCAGATTCACACTCCTCTACGTCAAGACTTCAATTAGTATTGAGGTTGGAGATTTTTCTTTGAATACAGAGGTCAATTTTACCAAGAAATCAGCTCTGGAGTTTTCTGTTCGAGAAAGTTGCTTCACTATTATATTTTGGAATGTCCCATTAATTTTTTGACTAAGGTCAAATAAGCCTGCATGTTGTCCTCCCAAGCCTGATACTGCCCGTTAATTTGATTGACAATCAACTGTGAATCACTGTTTATGATCAAATTTGGGGCTCCTAAAGCTTGAGCTACTTTGATTCCATTAATCAGTGCTTTATATTCTACTTCATTATTGGTTACTTTGAAATCAAATCGCAGAGAGTATATGACCTCTTCTCCATTAGGCCTCCTTAGAATTATTCCACCTCCACCTCCATGAAGGTTTGATGCCCTGTCAACATGCAATTGCCAAATATCCTCCGAGACCCAAGGGTCAGATTTACTGCTCTCATGTCAGATATTATCGGTATCTAAAACCTATAATATGGTCAACTGTTCTGGGACCGTTAGTTCTGCCATAAAATCTATCAGAGCCTGCCCCTTAATCGCTTTCTGAGGCTTGTAATCTATGTCACATTCACTTAGTTCAACAGACCACTTCACTAATCTTCCTGAAAAATCTAGTTTATGAAGAATTTATCTCAGAGGTTGATCTATCATCGTAATTATCTGATGCACCTAGAAATAAGGGCATAATTGTCTAGCAGCAGTGACAAGCAAGAGAACAAACTTTTCTACTGGAGTGTATCTTATCTTGGCGTCCAGCAAAGATTTGTTTGTGTAATAAACGGGCTTTTGCACCTTCTCATCGTCTTCTTTCACAAGAACAAATCTCACGAAGTGTTTACTGACCGCCAAATATAATTGCAAAATATCCCCCTTGACAGGGCTATTTAGGTAGGGAACATTAGCTAAATACTCTTTAAGCTCTTAAAAACTTCTATCATAGCTCTTGTCTTGCTCCAATCTCTTTCCTTTTCTCATCATCTGAAAGAAAGGAAAACACTTGTCAGTGGCTTTTGAGATAAATCTGCTTAGGGCCGTCAGTCTTCCTATCAAGCTCTATAATTCTTTTATTATAGTCGAGGGCTTTAAATTCAGGATAGCTTTAACCTTTTACGAGTTGGCCTCAATTCCCCGTTCACTAACTATGTACCCGAGAAATTTTCCAGCTCCAACTCCAAATGAACATTTCTCGGGATTTAACTTTATATTGTACCTCCTCAAGTAAGAGAAGGTTTCTTCCAAGTGTCTAGCATTATCCGAGGCCTTTACAGATTTTGTGATCATATCTATATACACTTCCATGGCTGACCCAATCAAAGATTTAAAAACCTTATTAACTAGCTTATGGAATATTGCCCCTGTATTATTTAATCCGAATGGCGTGACTATATAATAATACAGCCTTGGTCAATGACGAATGCTATCTTGCCCTGGTCGGGTTCATGCATTCTTATCTAATTATACCCCAAGAAAGCATCCATAAAACTGAGAAGTTCATAGCCTACCGTGGCATCTATCAGCTAATCAATCTTTGGTAGAGGAAAACTATCTTTGAGACATGCTTTGTTCAGATCAGTGAAGTCCACACACATTCTCCATTTTTCATTAGTCTTCTTCACCATAACTACATTCGCAATCCATTCAAGGTATTGGACTTCTTGGATGAACCCCGCTTTTAGAATCTTGTTAACTTCTATTTTGATAGCCTCCCTCCTTTCAACGTTAAATGTTCACCTTTTCTGAGCTACAAGTTTAAAATTTGGCTTCACCATCAATCGGTGAGAGATAACCCGAGCACTGATCCCTAGCATGTTATCATGGGACCAGGCAAATACATCATCATTCTGTTTTAACACTTCAGTCAATGATGCTTTGTGCTCAGGGGTTAAGTTAGACCCGATCCTCACAATCCTCTCGGGCTATTTATCATCTATGACTGCTGACTCCATTTCTTCAATTGGCTCGAACGGATGATGACTTCTAAAATTGGCCCTTCTCATCAACATCTTCTGATAGATCTACCTACCAATCACCTTCTACATGTTCCACAGCTGATTCCTCTAGTGGACATTTATGAATGTAGTAGGAATTCCTTGAAGTGGTGACAACGCATGATCGGGCCTCTCTCTGACTTCCCCTTATAATCCTGATCCTATCTCCTGCTCTAAACTTCAACTTCAGGTAGTTAACACTCTCCAATACTTTCGTAGATTAGAGAAATGGTCTCCCCAAGATCATGAAATATGGCATCTTAAGATCCACGACCTAGAATTCTACTATAGTGGTCTTCTGATATGGTCTGTCACCTATTGTTACTGGCAATTGCACCATTCCCAGGGGATATACACATAACTCCTCGAATCCATGCAGAACAATCTCAGCAGGTTTCAATCTTAGGTCCTCAATACCCAAGGAATCTAAGGTCTCCTTGAAAATGATATCGATGGAACTTCCTATGTCGATCAATAATCTGCCAACCTGAGAAGTCCTCACCGTCAGTGTTATAACTAGAGCATCATCATATGAGTAATAAACTCCATATTCGTCTTCATTTATGAACAGTGTTAGGATCGAGGCCACCTTTAGTCTCTTTTCTGCACGTACATTTATCATATACGACTTAATGTTTATGCTTAGAAGAGAATACTGAGAATAATTCTTTCGTGACTTACTTGAATTTTCAGCTAACGTGAGGGGCCTCCTGTAATTAACATTGTGTCATCGTGTCTTGGGTCTGTCTCAGATTGTGGGCTCTCTCATCATTCTGAGCCACAAACTCGATCAAGTAGTTATTCCTGACAAAAACTTCAATCTGATTTTGCAAGTCATAATAATCATCTGTCAAATATCCCACATCTTGATGGAACTCACAGAATCTGTTCTTCACTTTCCTTGTTGGCTTGGCTATAATCGGACGAGGATCTAATAAAAGGGTCTCCCGCCTTTTTACATCCCCTAAAATTTGAGAGAGGGACGCATTCAAGGGAGTAAATTTTCTCTTCTCTTCCAACTGAGTAACTCGTCTCGGATCATCTCTTCGAGGCGATCTTCTTGCATAAGGCTCCTCTTTGCGTCTGTCATTCCAATAATACTCTGGGGTTTGATCTTTCTCATGATTCACCTCAGAGAACTTTCTCTTGTCATTCTTCCATCTCTTATTGTCAGGTTTCTTGAATCGATTATTATCTCTTGGAAGAATACCCACTAGTTTCTCCTCATTCATTTTCAACATTACCTAATTCTCAATTTCAATCTCATCAAGTAATTTTCTTCGAGCATTTTCATATGTTTTCACCGAGGATTTATATATGGAATACCAAGCCCAATCTATTTTTAGTCATTGTCTCAACCCTTTTAATTCCAAAAAATGATGAAAGGCTCCCAACTCAAGTACTTCCTTGTGATACCTCTTGACAAAACTCCTGAGATTTTTACGACTCCTTTGTTTGACCAACAACAAGGAGCTCAGAGTCTTTGTACTAAAAACTTCTCCTCGAAACTCATTGGTGAATACATCATACAACTATCTGAAATCTTGGATGCTCCCCGAAGTCAAACCTACAAACCATTTCTTTGCCTGTCCTTCCAGGGTCAATGGGAATAAGCGATATATCTGGTCTTCGCTCAAGTCCTGGACAAGTATAATCTCATAGAAGAAGTTTATGTGTAATGATGGGTCTGTTCTCTTAAAAAACGAGATAATTTAGGGTATATTAAATTTTTGAGTACGGCCTAATAGTTTGGGAGCAAAAAGTGACTTCGAGTATGGTCCCGTTTGTTGGATAGATTCAGCTGGTTCACCTTGGGGGCACACCTTCTCATTGTTCATCTCTTCTATCAGTTTTCACACCAAGACCTCCACGTCTTTCTCCTTGGTGACATTTCTTAATCTTTCTCCTGACACGAATATCTATGCCTGAAAGCTTCTCTTTCCTTCCTTCGCCTCTGTTCCAAGATCACCCTTATGTTATCGGGGGGTAGGTTAGTTTCACTTGGCTTCCCCCTAACTATTTTTGGACTCTAGGATACACATGTAGATCCATGATAATACTTCTTATAGATATGGGAAGGCAAATTTTCATCCCTGCCTCCCACCTTCTTCGGGTGAGGCTCTTCAATAGACTTGTTCTTTTCCTTCTCTGCGACTGTATCCCTTTTAGTTAAGGCCTTTTTTCTTACTCCATTGCTTTTTGCCATGGTTTCTGATCGGGGAGTGCTACTCTGCACGATTTTATCTGGTACCTTTATACCTACCATGCTTATCTGCATCATCTTCTTCATCTCCGTCATTTCTTTTATCAACATTTGTATCTGCTGGTCCTTTTTTGTGTACCGTTGTTCACTGTCCTGGAGTAGTTACAGCAAATGGGTCATTTTATCAGTCTCTCTCGCATGGTGTGCTCTACAAACAGGAGCTTCAACTACGTTAGATTTGGAGATCTCATGCTCCGAAATCTTATGCAGGGTATTGTGAGCTTCGTCTACTATAGCAGTAGCATTAATAGAGTCTTCGTCTAGATTCCTCCATTCTGTTAAGTGTCTTCTGATGGAGTAACCTTTGGTGTTTATCATTTTCAGTAGAGTTGATTGTTTTTTAGCTTTATGTTCAAGTTTCCCACAGACAATGCCAAAAGTTGATACAAGATGTTATATTCATCTTCAACCTCCAGCACCAACTTGTCTTCTCTTTTGGTCTCTCGTTCTGTATGCTGCAAAATAGTAAAATCTCAGCGATAAAGTCGATTTCTCGACAAAAACCCTCCAATGCTTAAGTCACTGAGAGGGTTTTGCTTGTGTGTAAAGGTGATGATAGCAATGAGAAAAACCAGAGTAAAATCGAATAAATCTCTCGTGTGTGTCTGAGTATTTGAGGTTATCTTCCTCTGTTAGGTATGTGAGTGAATGAATATTCTCTCCCAAAAAAGTAGTACATACCTGTCTTTATTCCTGAATTCAGTTATGTAGAATCATAGAATTCCATACTTGTTGACACGTGTTGTTACTAGACTGGCTTGCACTAAAAGTTTATTATAGAAATCATGGGGTATGACTGTTGTAGGAATTGTACCATACCACGTGTACTCAAGGCCCCGACCCCAGGTTCTCCGAGGCTCCGAGTCTTGATATTACTTTTTATAGATGTGTCAGGCCTTTGACGACATTATACAATAGTATCGTAGATGCTACTCTCATCATAATTATCCCCGAGACTCTAATATCGTATACAGTAGATACTTGATCGAATACCCTGAAACGGGATCTCGGATAGATGGTGTTGAGAATTTCCTCCGAGCATATATCTACAGTAAGTAATCTGAGAAAGATTCTCTAAACTAATGGCCTCGGATGTGTCATTTGGCACAATCCTACCACTTCATTATCGTAGGAAAAGGTCTCGGAACATTGCCATATTCATGGATTTATGGGGAGACATGTTTGTATGATAGGTTTAGGCCTTTGGGCTAGGCTTTGGTAAAAATACCCAAACAGATATATATATGTATGTATTGTTGGCCTAGAAATGATAGCGACAAAAGGGGTGAATTGGTAACTTAAACTTTAAGCCTAAATAAATGAAAATGCAACAATTAATAATTCCAAACAAAAGAATAATAAATTTGCTAAAAACTATTCACAATATTAAAAATCAAGCAATAAATAAAGACCGTGAGTAGAAAGAGAGAGAAAGAAAGAGAGAGAGAGAAGTGCGAACTTAGTTTATAATGATTCGACATATCATGGCCTATATCCACTCTCTTAGTTTTATCCCTAAGCTAAGACTCTACTAATTCTTAATTTATTTGAGTCAAGAGTAACCCAGATTATAAAGTCTTTTTTTTTCTTGGTGAAGAGTAACCTAAAACATCATCTTTTTACAAGTAAAGTATAATCTAATCTTTCTTTATCTGACTGAAGACTAATGTAATGCCCGTTTCCTCAAAATGCCCTAAAATTTATTTTAGGTGCATTTGTACAGCATTACATCATTCATCTTATATGCATGGTGTAATAGTCGCAATATTTTGAAATTTTTAATTTGGTAATTTTTTATTATTTCTTTTTATTTAAACAAATTTCATATAATATAGAATTTTTTATAATTAGATTATGGGCTCGAAATCATGTTCAATTAATATTTTTGGATTTGTAAGAAGAAATGACATAAATTAGATTAGAAGCCCAAATTGGAAATTAGGCTCAAATAGGCTTTAAGTTATAGGTTGAATTTTTAGCCCAATTATTGGAGATATGCCTAGACTCAATCATGTCATAAGAATCAGAGATATTATCCATAGTAAATATATTTTAGTAATTAATTATAAAATATTTACGATTAATTACAAATGGTATTATACTATTATTTTGTATTTCTTCAGCTGTGTTTTGAAGATTATTGTAATAGTGCAAATTGATATCCCGTAATGTATTATGTGTCAAGACTTTATTTATAAAGTATTGTATATATAAGAATAGAGTCTATGATTTAAATATATTCAAATAAGTTTTCAATTAAGGTAATGTCATTGAGGATAATGATATTGTATGATTGGCATGTTTTATTGCTATCAATGATTAGTATTCAATACTAATAGTTGGGTGATGAGTCTCATGTCATAAAATCATAAATATGAGTATTACGTTTGAGAACGTATTATCGAACATGATTAAATAGGTGATGAATCACATGAGCAATTATTTACAATTAATGATTTATTGTACAATCATACTAGTATACCATTAGTCTTTTAACCTGAAACATCACGGTTGTTATCTACAGTGAGACACATTGTTCACATATGTATATCACACTAGACTAGCTACACCTAGTAAAAAAAGCTTGATGGTAATATGTTCTTATTATATAAGAACAGATGATGATCAATATGAAATCTATTGGCTCAAATATTTGAGCTTGAGATCTTAGGCAGAAATATCATTTACAGGGATCAAAAATCTCTGATCAAAGTACACGATTTTTAAAAATGAGTTTTCAGATACGCGGATCTTATTTATGATTGATTTTTCGATACTATGATCGAGTTAGAGGTTTGACGATTTTATGGCCTACACTGGATCAGGAGTCGACAACAGATGGATTTTATTACATGAAAGTATAATTATATGGGTTTATTCATAATTATATTATCTGTGTTCTAGGGGTCATGATATTTTACTAAAGGTCATTCATGATTATTGAGAACTTTGGTTACAATAAGTTGTACCGAAGTGATGCGAAATGGTTCATGTTGGCTCATATCTAGTTCATGATAAACCTAAGGGATCATACATAATAACCAATAGATGGCGATGATTAAAATAAATATCATTGACTCAATTAATGACATTTCATATTGATAAAAATTAAATTATTCTGATACATTAATCTGTAGGCAATTTTATTCTTTAATATAAAGAATAAATTCTTTCGACAATGACGTGCTAGCACTCGTACGTCAGGAAATGTTCCAATAATTTTGAGAATACCGTAAATATGATTTATGGATTTATGAAAGACTTAAAAAGGATTTATAATTCAGTTATTAATAAAAAAAATTATTTACTATTTATTATTAAATAAATGTTATTTAATTAAATTAAGTTCTTTTTTGACACATAAAATAATTATATAATGCCAAATGTCAAAGTCTCTTTATATATATAATTCTTTATTTAGATGAATGGCCATGATCATATCATATTTATTAATAAAAGTTATTAATTTACCTGGATATTTATTAAGTTTGTTTTATGTGTGTGTGTATTATTAGTTTTGCTTAGTCAAACTATTATTATTATTTCTTATTATTATTTATAATAATAACACTTAATATAATTTCTTTCTTTTTGAATTTATTATTTGAATAATATCTATTATTTATCATCAATTTAAATTGGATGGATTTTGGAATCCACCAATTAATTCTTTCCATGTGTTGTTACTTAATGATTGCTTTTATTAGTAAAAACAATAGTTTTATTTTGTTTCAATATGATTGATCCATGTAGAAAGGTTGAAAGCATTGAAATGAAATTGTTTTATTACTTTTCTTTAGGCCATACGTTTGAAAAGGAAGAAATAATAAGAATTCAATTGTTATCTGGTTCTTTCTTGTAAATCTACCAATGGTGTTAACCCCGTTTCTTTAGTTTATGGGCATTATTTATAATAAATCTCTTATTCGATTATATGCATGTTATTATATTTAGATCATGCATTAGAGGGTGTGTTAACTTTAAATTATGTTGAGGAGGTGCGTGATGAAGAATAATAAGTTAACGAGAAAAAACTAAATTTTTTATCATAAAATCATATTTAATTGAGAAAATTTTTTCTATCATTTTTGTAGAGTTCGAAAAGAGCTTTTCGTTGATATATTATCAGTTTTGTGAGAATATTTAGATCAAAAGGTATGGCTATTTGAAGTAACAATCCTCAATTAAGAAAAAGAAAAGAAAGTAGCAATACACATAAGCTAAAGTATCGATACTTGGCATTGGAGGATTGAAAGTATCATACATCACCCAGAGGTATCGATACTTTGACACGTAAATTCATATCATGGTGTGCCCAAAACAAGAAAATATCGATACTTAGGCATGCAAATATTGTTGAGTTACGTCAGCACGAAAAGTATCTATACTCTGTAAACTGTAGTAAACAGTAAAATCAAAATATCTATACATTAAGAAGAAAGTATCGATACTTAGAACTGCAGTGAACAGTAAAAGGCCAAGTATTGATATATTATTAAAGAAAGTATCGACACTTTAAAAGTCACTGTAGATAATAAAGAAAAGTATCGATACTTTGGAGGAAAGTATTGATACTCTAAGATGCAAGATAAACCTAGAATTCAACTTTCGATTAAAAGTATCGATACTTAGAACATAACAAAACTATGTAATCTATTTTTTGACATAAAGTATCGATACTTTGAACATAATAAGCCACTTCTAGAAAGAAAGTATCGATACTTGGAGAAAAGTATCGATACTCTTAACATAATGAGCCATTATCTGGATGAAAATATTGATACTTTTAAGAGAGATATCGATACTTGTATGCATGAAAAGCCTAAAAATCATTTTTGAGTTAAAGTATCGATACTTGGGGGCATGTCACACTTCAGTGTGCTTTTGAAAAGATATTTTAGTCATTTTATGGCTTCCTATATATGATCAATAGGGGCTCATCTTTCTCACCCTTCTTCATCCTCCCCGTCTATCACTTTTCTCCCCGTTTTCAAATCCAAACCACTTCTCTCTCAAATGCTCACCAAGCTCCATTATTTTCATGCAATAACTTCAAAAATCAACACTAGAGCTTAGAAACATCATTTGCTTAAGTTCTACTCAATGATTTATGAGGAATCAAAAGTGAAGGGTCGTGGGTGAAAATTAGCTGAGGTGAGAATCAAGCAAAGAGGGGCTTAAACATATCTACCAGCTTGGGTAAGTACACCCTTTAACTTTTTCTCTGATTCGAGTTTCCTTTAAGCATGAACTGAGAAAATAGTAGTTAAGTTACTGTACCCAAAAATCCTAGATTTGAGGTATAATCCAATTTCATTAAAATGTTTGAGCATGAATGGTGTTGAGGAAACTGAGAATGATTCTTTGAAAAGTGAGAATGAGGGCAGTTAAGACGCTAATAGGAGAGAGAGAGAGAGAGAGACAGAGAGAAAGAGAAAGCATATTACTAATATAATCTTAGAACAAAGAAGATTATGACGATAGTCATATTGTCATCATGTATATCATGCATTTCTTAGCATGAGTAGATTGTATGAAAGAGTACTAAATTTTATCGATATTTGTATAGACTCAGAAGCCACGTTTATGATAGTTGCTAAAAACAATTCTAGCATCCTAGGATCTTTAATGGTTGCCTATGCATCATATTTAAATATTTCATAGGTTTAAACAATTTAAACACTCAAAGCATCAAAAATACCTCTAGGGCTTTGCTTGGAACAAGTAAGGAGCTTTCCCCATTGCCTCCAAAGCATGCACACACCAATTGCTCTACAATGGTTTCAATGGAACCATTGAAAACCTAGAAAATGTCCAT